>OZ007556.1:5266200-5363393 GCA_963931855.1 Philhelius festivus | reverse complement strand
AGCTACATGAGTTAAATTGATGTCTAGAATTAAGATAGTTCAAAATTAACATTGAGAGTTAAAGCACTCAACAACCTGCTTAAGTGATTAAAGTTCTGGCACTACACCCTTTTTAACAGGAACAAATTCAGTCGATTTTTGACCCCTCCCTGCACAACTGTAGGTCTTCTCATGCAAGCAGAGGGAAAAATTTGAGAAGGGCGTGGTATCCGCCCACTTTCTACAAATTGGTGTTGGTTGAATGGAGCACTTCCGACTGCTGTAAAACGATGAAATTTAGTAAAGTGGCAGGGCTTAAATTACATACAAGGGAAAAAATATAAAATTTGAGTTTTTCCATTCAGGGGCGTGGTATCCGCCCACTTCCTTAGAACTGATGTAAATTATATTATATTATATATGGCAAACTTCCGATTGTAGTAGAACAATGAAATTTGGTAGAACGGTAGGGCTCAAATTGCATATAAAGGACTAAAAATAAAAATTGTGGTTTTCCATTCAGGGACGTGGTATCCGCCCACTTTATAAGAAAATGTTTAATTTATTTGGAGCACTTCCAATTGCTGTAGAATGAATGATGGTAAGTTTTTTTTTTTATGCCCAATTCGAAAGGTTTTAAAAAGTGACCAGTGAACCCATCAAATTTTAGTCAGTAATCATTAAATAATACAATTTCTCTATTACATTGCAGCTGTTTCAGTATTATTCTACTTTAAATATTCGGTATTAAACCTTCATGAAGTAAGAACTTGGCGTAGTTTTAGATCTCAGTACCTTTCACGGCTGACTTTTAGAAGAACTTGGCTCTTTTTTTAACATTTATGTTTTTGGTCTGATCTCACTCCTTTTTGCAAAGATTCTAGACTATAATGTTCTGTCTCTCCTGAAAAGTCTTAAGACTCACTTAAACTTGTTTAAAGGTGGTTATCCAATATTTACTGGCCCGTTAATACAAAAATTTAAATCTAAATCTAGGTTAATTTTTAATAAATAGATAGATTTTTGAAAAGTTACATCTGCATAGTTCCATAAATACGAATTGAATATCTTCATAATTTCAAATTTCAAAGGGAAGCCATAATTAGCAGTGAAATGTATGAAATTTGAGAAATTATTAAAATAAAACAAAATTGAAGCATCATCGTCATCCTCCTGAAAAGTAACCATAGACCAACAACAATTTTATTTAATAGATTTACTAAATACAAAATATATGTATACGCATTCCGATTAGGACATTTATTTTGTTTTACCTACCGAATACTTTGCGTTGACCTTGGATGGCATTGAAGAAAATACTTCAAAGGCAAAACTTAAACGGGCGTTCAGCTCGTATTGTTGTTTTTCATTATCATTCCCAATGAAATAAAATGCACGATTGGGTCGTACGTTCTGGCTCTTAAGTCCGAGCAATATAACAAGAGTAATGCTGCTAAAGAAATAATTTGAAAACCATAAAAAGGTTTTTTGTTTTTAATTGCTGAAACAACTACCTTAGTTTGACCTAAAAAGAATCGATACTTCTATGTGGTTTTTGTGGTTTAATGTTTTTTCAATTGGTGTAGGTAGATTTCGGGTTGTGGCGGCCATGTTCTTTTGGTGACATCTGCCAAATTTGTTCTTTAGTATTCAGTTACTGATGCCAAATTACCAATTTATATGATCCAACAGCACGTTCAAAAATTATAGAACTTTCTTATCAAAATGAGTGTTCGTTAGTGCAAACGTTGCTAGACGTGGTGGTCTTTCACAGTCTACTCTTCAACGTGTGGTGGCTAAATCAATCAGGCATCATTCGTACTTCAGATAAATGCAAGATTGCCGGAGAACAGCGCCGCTGTTCGTGAAAGTGTACAGCAGACAACCTCACCGTGCACAAGACCTCGGGCATTAGCATACTTCAACTTGGCGAATTCTGCGGCTACACCCGTACAAAATCCGACTGACCGAGTAGCTGAAAGTGCATGACCATAGACAACGCAGCGCCGATTCTTTGCTAGATGGGCTGCGGAGCATTTGAAAGAGGACCTGAATTTTGGCGGAAAAGTAATCTTTATCGACGAGCTGAATTTTTTTAATGAATGGCTGATGTGTTAACAAACATAATTGCCGTATATTGGACAACACGAGGTTCATCATTTGTTATGGATTTTTGGCTGGCCGAAGATGTCATTGGTCCGTGCTTTTTCGAAAACGACGCACGTTGGCCAGCACTACAGAACGATGATACCCAATTTTGTGTGTGCCCAAATTGAGCCATATATAAATACCTTGCCGATATGTGGTTCCATATCGGATGCCACGATTAACATTCTGCATACACGATTTGAGGGTAATATTACCTCGCAGAGTTGACGTGCATTGGTCACCAAGGTCATGTGATTTGTTCTCGCTAGACTTTTTCTTATAGGGTTTCTTGAAGTCGCAGATCTATGCGCATAAACTGAAATCGACGGATGTCCTTAAGTTGAACATAACACAGGCAATGGCTTAAATTCAGCCGGATAAATGTGGAAGGGTAATTGAAAATCGAACAACTCGGATCGGTGCCACCGTAGGAAGTCGAGGCGGATAGGTATTTGAACGATATCATATTCCATATAGTGGCATACATGAGAGTTTGAAATAAAAAAAAATAGATTATGAATCTCACACAGTTCCTTTTATTCTATCTCAAGATCCACACGTCAATACATATTGAAACTGCTATTTTAAATTCGAGAACAAATTGAAAAATCCTGTAAGGTAGAAAATCGATTGATATTAGTTTAGTTTAGTTTAGTTTAGTTTAGTTTAGTTTAGTTTAGTTTAGTTTAGTTTAGTTTAGTTTAGTTTAGTTTAGTTTAGTTTAGTTTAGTTTAGTTTAGTTTAGTTTAGTTTAGTTTAGTTTAGTTTAGTTTAGTTTAGTTTAGTTTAGTTTAGTTTAGTTTAGTTTAGTTTAGTTTAGTTTAGTTTAGTTTAGTTTAGTTTAGTTTAGTTTAGTTTAGTTTAGTTTATTTATTTCGGGTAAATACTAACACAGTAAGATTAATCTTATAATCTAGTGGTAGGTAGTTTATGAATTTACAAAGTTCAAATTTATGTATTGTAATAAATTAAATAATTCAAAAATGAAAAGAGTAAAACAAACCAAAATGTACGAGGAAAAATTGAAGGATAAAATTATATAGAAATTTTAAATATTGTAAAGATAGGAAAGAAAAATAAAATTTAAAAGAAGTTAGTTGCTCTGATTAAGAAAGAAAAATCTCAATCTATTTTGAAACTGTTGTGCTCTGTTTGTTTCTCGCAAGTGTTGTGGGAGTGAATTCCAAAGACGGATTGCAGAAATGAAAAATTGTCTCTCAGATGTGAGATACGAGAATCGGGGGAGTATTAAATCAGAGTATATCGTATAAATATGCTGGCTGTCTTGTCTTCATAATATTTAAAAGTAAGCTTAAGGTTCGAAACTTAATAAAATTTTCAAACGATATATTTAGGAGGCTCATAGACATGATCGTATTTTCTAAGGCCAAAAATATACCGAATCGTACTATTAAACGATATCTTCAACTTTTTCCTGCTCGCAGAATCACAATTGTTATATATTTCGCATCCATACGTAAGTACTGGGATGACTAGGGTCTTGGCAAGAACCATTCTGGTTTTCAATGGGGTGAACTGCTGAACTGCCCACAAAGATCTAAGAACTCCATAAGTTTTCCCTACACAAGAATTTACTTGATCGCTCACTGTTAATGTTAATATTAAGGCTTAAAAAAATTGATAGATACGTTAAGATAAGCTCATTAAACTCCGATCTTTACAGCATTGTTAAATGGGGTATAAAAAATCGTGTGGAGTTTAATGCTTCGAAAACTCAATGCTGCTGTTTATTGTCGTTGAAGCAAAACGTCCCCCTTGTGCCATTGCCATTGGTATGTGTGTTAACGACGATCCTCGTTGGAGTGATCATATTCTCGACCGCCAAGAATGCTGCTAAATGCTTAGGATTTCTAAATCGATGTAAGAAATTTTTCACCCCTTCTGATCTGGCTACAATTTATAAGGCGTTTCTACGTCCAAACCTCGAGTATAACTCACACCTTTGGGCAGGCGGTGCTGAATCTTCTCTCCATTTATTGGATAGAATTCAGAACAAAGCGCTAAAACTGATTGGAAACAGAGCTATCATGGATTCATTTCCATCTATTGAACACCGTGCGTCGGAATGTTTCATGTATTTCCCTGTTTTATCGCTTCTTTCACAAGCAATGCTCACTCGAAGTAGCCAGTTGCATTCCTCCCCTTTATCAATTCACCCGTGATACCCGCTTCGCTAGGCTCATCAGTACACCCTCGAGCCTAACTTTGGTCATACCGTCAAATATAGAGATTCGTTTTTTAGTCGCACAACACAATTATAGAATAACTTACCCGGCACAGTTTTCCCTTGCCATTTCAATTTGCAAACATTCAAAACCAATGTTCATCGACACCTCCTCTCTCTCCCCTCCTAATTTCGCAATCGCCCGTGGTGCGTTTAACATTATAAGGGTCTATAAACATACCCTTGAGCGCGAGTGAATTGTAAAAAAAAAAAAAATTAGACAGAGACAAAGGCAGACAAACAGATTTGCGAGACCCAATTTTCTCGTCTTCCTCATCATCGTTATATCAAATTTAATAAAACTCGTCTTTTTTTTGTTTTTGTTTATGCATTGCTTTCCATATATAGGACCTTTAATCATTCATACATAAAAATTAATATTAAACAGGAACCTGCCTTCATTTCCTTCCATGACTTTCCTTAAAGGAACAAATGGGCTTGGGCGATTTTACCTTCAATTTAAATAATTTATGAACAGTGGTCGTTCCTCCGATGTCCCATCGATTTAATTTCTTCTACCTTCTAGGGCCTAAGGGAAATTCGGTTAGGGTCAGTCATGCATTTCTTTTCATAAATTTTCACATTACAATGGCATCTCTAGTTTTCATTTAATCGTAGAATTATAATTCAATAACAGAACTGAACTTTATTGACATTAATATACGAGTAATAATCATTTAATGTATACGTATAAATTAGAATCTGACGCTTTGTGTGGCGGTTTTGTAAAATATCTGGTTTTGTCTGGTGTAATTAAGTGCTGACAGTTTCCCTTAACATAAGTAGTCCTAGTTTTATCAACTTTATTAAATTCCTAGAGCTAGATAGTCTTAGTGCTCGTAGCATGCCAACCATGAGTTTTAAGCCTCTATAAGCTCTTTGAACGTCATCGACATGCTGGAAAGTTTTCAATTAATAATGTGCACTGCCATTGAAGGCCTCCTCGTTCAAACTAGTAAACATTTTATGCACTTATATGTACACACCCATTGGTTATAAGGATTACACTGAAATTAATCTCGAAGCATTTTGAAGAGATATATATTAGAGACTATAGATTGGGAGAGCTTATGAATATACTTTTCTTGCAGCTAATATGGATGGGTTTTTAATTATTGATTTCAATATATCTTGAACAAATTTAAACAAAAAAAAACAGAGAAAAGTTTTCAACATTCAAGCTGAAACTGATTCTAAAATAGAAACACAATTGAAGGGAAATCAAAATTCTGAATACATGCTAAAATCACGTTGACATACTATTGTCAGTTGCAAGCTAAGTTTTAGTTTTATTTTAATGACATGCTAACACAATGAGTCTTAAATAATCTCATACCTAGTGGAGCTTTAAGATGCATTTAAGGTGAGCTAAATAAAAATAGAATTTTATAATATTAATCTAACCGGAGCTTTTTGCTTTGTTAAAGCAGATTTCAAAATTCCGTTTTGCATTCTATTTTTTGATAGTCGTATATACTTTATATCTAACCTTCAAAGTAGATTCGCGTGACGAAAGACTTCGACACAACTATCTTTACTGGTGGAGCAAAAACGGAGTGTGGTGTTGGTTCAGGAATCTTCTCTGTGTTTTTGGATATATCTAGGTCGTTAAGGCTACCCGACTTTGATAGTGTTTTCAAGCTGAATTACTGGCTGTCATCGAAGCATGTAAGGTAATCAAACAAGGTCCAAACCAGAACCGGATTACGACTACTTATTATAACTGACCAGAATTATTGGCTGTTAAGGCCATTAATTCTAGTACATCATACTCCAAATTGGTCTAGCAATACTTGCTGGGTTATAGGCCAATGTGACATTGGTGGAAATGAAAGAGTTGTCTAGGCAAGAATCAGCCCTTCATACGAGTAACTTATTTGCGGAAAGAGTCAACATTCCGCTCGGAGTTATGAAGGGCCAAATTCTCTCAATTTTTCTTAGCGAATCAAACCGTATATAGAGCCATGGAGCAGCTTAACTAACCTCATTATATCTAGAAAGTGTTTGCCCTTCTATTATTAATCCCAAACACGTGATTTGATTTGCAGACCTAGGCAAGACATAGCCAGGATCGTAGTAGCGGACACTGGCCAATAGAAGAGCATGCACCAAGATAGGTGGGAAAAGAAAACAGTCCTCCATTTCCTCCGCAAATGCCCAAACTCTTGCCAAATTTAGAGCACAATCATTAGCGATGGCATTTTTTGACGACATTGACGAACTTTCGGAAATGAAGATGAAAGAATTGATCTCTTTCCTTAACGCAAGAGCTTTAGGGCGAATTTTGGTTAATTCTGTGCCGTGCCCTCCGTATGACTCCTTAGATCTCGAGCTAGCGGACTGAAGGCTTTCACGGTGACTGATGGTGTGTGGGGGGGGGGGAATAATCACTCAACGGATTGCTTACTGTATCAGCTCCAGTCAATAAGCAGCCTAGCTTGCTTGGCACAGTGTAGATGGTGGTCGGATGAGTATGGTGGTCCGGCTGAGTGATTGTTCAAAAGCAAACACACAATAAGGGACATCAAAACCTACTAGATCCTTTCATATTTTTTAACTTAATCCAAACTGGATGAATCCGTAAGAATGTTCACAATTTCCTTTATTAATTTATTGCATCCACAGGTTCGCACATGTTATCGTATTAAAATCGCGCACTTCAGGGCCACTGGGCTAGACTGCCGGTGGTCACCATTTCTACAAACACAAATTAATTTTTGATAGGTTTGGACAGTTATTCACTGACCAGGAATTTGATTAAAAGAAATGCGCAGATCTCTGGAAATTTTAAGATGATATACTGAATTGCACTGAAGAAATTTTACTCCAGAAGTCCGAATGTGGAGACAAAGAATATGCAATATGTGCATCCAAAATGCGCCCGAAGCTTTATTGATAATTAACTTCAAAGTACAATTTTAAAATGAAAAATTAAATTATTGTAAAACTCTAAGCATGCAGGTAATAAATTATAAAACGTTCAAGAACTTACGACTTTTGCAGTATTACCCGTGACAACTACAACTTCGGAAAGATCATTTTCTGCATGGAGGAGAATAAAAAGCTATCTTCGAATTCCCTTGGCCAGGAGCACCTGACCTGAATTTTCAGGCACTAGACAGAAAAAGTGTTGAGATCAAGTTGTAGAAGAAATGGTCTTGAAAAACTTCGTATCGTCAGCGTAGAGCAAAATATGGGAATATTTAATTACCATTTTAATATCGTTAATAAGTTACAATGAAGAGAAGAGGTCCTAAGTGGCTGCCTTGTGGGACCCTGGCGGTAGCTAAGAAATCTTCAGAGAAGTCAGATTTGAATCGAATTTTGTAGTAACGATTCGTCAAGTAAGAAGAAATCCACCTTAGGAAGATAGGTTCAAGCCCAAGGGTGGACAATTTGAATAGAATAAGCTTATGTGAAATTTTGTCAAAGACCTTACTAAAATATAATATATTCATTATTTTGCGAAAATTTAGCTGTAATAAAAATCATTAGAAGATAGATTTGTAGAAGTCTGTATAGGAAAATCAGGATGAAAAGTTAGTTTGAAAGGGGGATGTTAGTTGTCGATAGAAGATAGTGAAGAGAGACAGAGTGAGACTTGGATTGCAGCTTACTTGACGGATGCTTGAGTCTATCTATCTACGAAGGGACATTCCTTTGAAGAAATAGGATAGGAAGCAACATAATATGATTCATCGTCAGATGAAAAAGATGAAGGAGGTTATAGTCACCGAATAGTAGGGGGTCACATAAAACTATTATATCATTAATTACAATTATGGGATGTTCATAGGATTTAATAGGCTGTGAAGGCAAAATTTAGTATAACAAAAAACGTACATAAAGTGACTTGCGAGGATGATGCGTATACTTATTTAAACGAAGTAGATATTTGAGGAAAAGGATATGACAATTACTGACGAGCTTTGTGTGTTTTTGGTATCCAGTAGTACACCTCAAAAAGGGGAATCTTTATTTCTATATCGGTGTAAGAAATATTTCACCCCTTCTGATTTGGCTACAACATCTGATCTGACTACAAAATATGTCAAACAGAATAGAAGGGGAGAAAATATCTTTCATCTTTTATAAAAACCTAAGCATTTTGCTGCCTTTTTGGCTACGTCGAATAAACGAGAAAAAGAGGCTGGGTGCGACCCACACTGATAACTTCCCATTTGTGGTCTTGAAAACTTTATATTTAGTGTTTTTCAAATAGCAAAATTTTCAGCGAAACAAACTTTAGCTGTAAAATTCAAACAAACATTATTTTAAGATTGAAAAGCATTTTAAGCAGTAGATGGAAGATCGAAGTAATTGGTTTCACAGTGTAATTGTTGTTGCGGTTTTTCCGGATTGAAAGGCTGTGATCTGCACTGGATATACAATGACACCTGTTTTAAAAATCGATGATGCTTGTGGCATACTATGATATTAGGAAATCTGCTTTTTTTTGTTGATGATGAGGATACTTATTCGCTCATTTTATGTTTTTTTTTTACAGAAAATGTGTTTAACTAATTTTAAACTTTTCTATTTAAAATGTTAAATTTCTTGTAATAATTACGAAGGTTGGTAGGTACATAATTATTATGTACTGAATTATAGATTTCCGTGCTTTTTAATATATCTGTGTTCCTACACCTAAGAAAACCTTGAGTAGAATTTTACATCTTTTTCATGGACAAAAAGATAAAAACATATTGTGACGTTTTCTTCAAGTTTACCATAGCTATTAATGGAATTTGAATATGTGGGACTTGGGTACAACTGACCAACCTTATTCATATACATACATAGAGTACATACATTCTTCTAAAAACTAAGTTGATAATAAAATTATAAAATTATGTATTCAAATTAGCTTTTTTGGCCCTTAGTCCACAAAAATTGGTGTTTCGTCCGGGTGATCTCACATGGACTCATCAGTTGACTTGTGAGGACCTTGTCAATACGCAATACGCAACTGATGAGTCCATGTGAGATCACCTGGACGAAACGCCAATTTTTGTGGACTAAAGGCCAAAAAAGCTAATTTGAATCAATAATTCAACAAGTGTAATAATAGTGCTAAGTCTTCTACTTGGCTGATTTATTTCAGTAGTATATAGAGTTTGTATTATAAAAAACCTTCATATAAAATTATGTATTATATTATAGAAATTACTTTATTATTTCGGTTCCAAACATTTTAATTGAAAAAAATTTAAAAACGAAATATTCAAATATAAAAGATACGGTTTGGTTATTGATGGAAGGGTACTTACAAAATATATCCGCTCTAAAACTAGATATATGTCAAATATAAACCATTTGTTAGAAATTGTATTATGTATAAAATTAAATAATGGCAAAGTCAATATCATTGCTCGTTCTCAAGATATTCTAGTCGAAAAACAAATATTACCACTTTTTAGTAGATTTTTTTTATATTTTTGTTAAAACTGTCAATTCGATACTTGTCAAAATTTAACCATATGTTAATAATTGTATTATGTCGATACCTTCCCGTAAAAATGTACTAAGCGACACTTTTTTCGAAAATGACTTTTTGATGAGGAAATATACTATATGTTAAGGGCCACGTTTTGGCTTGGGTTTCGCCAACCTATTATGCATGAAAAGGAAACTAGAGTACAAATAAAAAAATTTATCAACTGCCATGTTTTTTCATTAAAATAATGTTGCTCCCTGAAATTTGTATTATCCGCCAAAAAAATTATGCTAAGCCACATTAATAAAGATCTCATTGTCGTGAGCAACAAACAATTTTGTTAGATGTCACTTAGTTTAACCAAAATTGTCTCTTAGCACACTATGATTCAACTAGAACTTTCTTCGTTTTTTTCGTTTCCTGAACAATTTTAGAAATGTCGCTTAGTATACCTTCTTACGGTAAGGTATCGATGTATAACACAACATACTTTAGAAGGCACTATCGGTGTTCATTCCCAAGAAATTCGACTTGAAATACAATTTTAACTAGTTTTCGCTAGAATTTTTAATAGTTTTTTTATTTAAAAAAAAAACTATTAATTCAATATTTTTCAACATTTTACCAATTGTACAAATTATACTATGTATAAAATAAACTAAATTAGAAGTCAATATCACTACTAGTTCTCGAGAAATTTGAGTCGAAAAACAATTTTTACCAAATTTCAATAGAATTTTATATAGTTTTTTTATTTTTTGTAAAAAAAACTGTAAACTGATTTTTTTTGAAATTTTCACCAGTTGTCAAACACATTATTTTTCGTAAATAAAATTATTTTGAGTTTCAAATTGTTTTCCGTTCTTAGAATATCTGGGTTATGAAATTTTTTTTCAGTTTTTTTTATTTAAAAAAATAACGGTATGTTCATTTTTTTCCAAATTCATACCAAATCTGTATGACCTTATAATGAGTACATTAAATTTTATTTATAATCAATAACATTATTTTTTCGTGAGATATTTGAAACTAACCACAATTTTTACTTTTTTTTTAAACCGTTATAGTGAAAAAACTACTCACTGAATTTTAATAAACGCCCTTTCAGCCTCTTTCGAAGTTATTATCTACTAAACAAAATTTATTTGAAGTCGATATCTTTACTCGTTCTTGAGATATCGACGACGAAAAATGGTACAAGAACGTACGGACGTACGAACGTACGAACGTACGAACGTACGTACACACACACACACAGACATCTCTCTAAAAATGATTGATATAGCCTCTAGGGACCTTGAAACGTCGAGAAATGTCAAAAATTCCAATTATACAAATCGGACCGATTACAATAACTCACTATGGGAAGTTAATAATAACTCCAACAATTGAAGATTTTCGGGTTCTTTGAAACTAATTCCATTCATAGATAATGACATGAGTGATACATTTTGCTTGGCCGTTTGTCTCAAGATCGGAATCTAATGAGCTAAGCCTACGTTCCCGTTTCACTTCTACTTCAAGAAAAACAGGGTTGTGAGTCTGGAAATATATATGAAAAGTTGCTGACGTCCGCAAAAAACCGAAATGAATAAGAAGTTTCTGACAAAAGATTATTTATGAAAGTAAGGTATAGTGTCGTAGACAAAATGGAACCTTGGGGAACACAAGTATTTGTTTGTTGAATTTCAGACTTAAAATCGTACAGAAGCAACTCGAATTGGTCTTGGTCTTGAAATGTCTTTTCTATTCCACCAAGCGATCGACTAAGCAATACCAAATGTAGTAATTTCTGATAGGAGAGCTTGATGCCAGACTCCATTAAATGCTTTTGAAATATCACCGCCAGGGAGTGTAGTCTTATCAGAATTGTTGGTTTTGATGTCAGATATTTACTGACGTATTAGTCTTCTAAATGTAGTTTAATGTGCAGAATTCAGTTTTACCTTTAATTTGGTAAAATTATGTGCAAATGTTATGTTGAACCTTAAAGCCAAATAAACATCTTTTAAAATTTTGGTTATGAAAACTTGAGACGAAGATTTAGTGAACTTCAGCGAAATGGTCAAAAACGAAACGAACCTAAGACGAAGTTATAGTGGAATTGCAAAACAAAATGAGAATTATCAAAGTAAAATAAATAAACAATACGGAAGTTGATTAGCTAGCGAAAAATAAAAGTCTAAATAACAAATTGGTGAGATGTACCACCGTGCCCGTAGACAAATATTTTATAATTTTTTATTTAACTAACGATATCCAAAAAGTAAGCTAATGTATAGGTTATGTCACACACATGTATATTCTTACTATATACATCTCATCTCTCAACGCAAAAGTTTTTCGTAACTTTCTTCAACAAAAAATATGCAAAATGGATCACCTGGAAGTACAGTATAATATGGGGCGCAATTTATGTAGGGTGAGAGAAAAATTAAAAAACAGCTAACTACAGTAGAGTTTCCACAAACCGGCCGGCGGCGGACAATAGTTATGTTCTGGATACTTTCAAAATCTTACCTATACAATCATTTTTTTTGTTTGAGAGCTTAAATGTCATGAACTCACAAGAAATAACTAATATGACTTATTTTTACCTAAGAATTGTACAGTAATTTAATATCCGTTATCAAGTATGTTAAAAAAAATTAAGTAAGAATCCATTACGACTTGCAGAAAGACTAAACCTAGTGACTCCAAGTATCAACCATTCCTGTAAGCGTGTGAGGAGAATTGGAGGTGACCTACAATTTTCTATATAGATTCCAAATGACTATCCAAATTTTCATGGCAAGAGAGGATGATTTGTCACTTCCTCGCTGAAGTGACTTGAAAAAAAATTTTTGTTTTCAGCTGCTGAGAATCGAACTCAAGACCCTCGGGATAACAATCGAACGTATTACGCATTATGTCCAATATATAAAATGGTGGATGTTATCTAATATTTCTTTAAAAACTACTTTTTCTAGATACCTCACTATAACCGTGTACTTTGACTAATTCGTGTAGAGCCAGGATTATAATATGTCTCCACATTACTGAAGTTATACTGTACGTGTTCTGTTCACAGATAAGCTACACATGTGGGAGACATGGCTGGGAGAAAAATGAGATACTGAGATTCTGCCACTAATTTGTTTGCACAAAAAACGGTAGGAGTAGGAGTTCTTCTGACGCTTGCTGAAACATAAACTTTTTTTGCAACAACATTAAACAAGAGCGAAAACAAATTAAAAGTCCACAAATATTTCCTAACAACATAGCATTTTTCCTTGCTTCCCACACGGTGGTTATATTTTTAAAACTACTGCAAACATTTTTCAACTTTCAACTGCGATTTATTAACGATGGGTGTACCCGTGTTAGTACGCGACATAGCATGTTGTTTTAACATCAAAGAGCTTTAAGAGTTCTAATAAAATTAAAATGCTCGACTAGAGCGAGCGGATTTGCTCTCGAAATTGAAGTATATGGTTTTGTTAAGGCATTGAAAATATTAATAATGATAAGTCCATTAAGCAATACAATGAACAAAATTAATTTTTTTCATGCATTGTATAGGAACAAACATTCCCATTAATTGTGGAACACAACGTCCTTCAAGTGGCTACCTCGGTGGGCTTGGCAGTAGCGCATTCTGTCACTCGAATTTTCCCAGACTTTCTTGATGGTTTCGGGCTGTAGTTCACGGATTGCTTGGATGATATTCGCCTTAAGTGCTTAAATTGTTTCCGGATTGTTAGCATAACATCAGTCCTTCACGGTTCCCCACGAAAACAAGTCCAAAAGGGTCAACTCGCAGCTCCGATGACCCCAATTGACATCACCGAGACGGCTGATAACACGATTTGGGAATTTGGTACGCAAAATATCGATTGTGGCATGGGATGTGTGGCATGGCGCGCCATCCTACATGAATCAGAGGTCATCCAAATCAATGTCTTCAATTTTAGTAATAAAAGCATGGCTCTGTAACGCCCACCGTTGACCGAAACGTTGTTCCCAGCCTCATTTTCGACAAAATAAATCTGATGTATTGAAACCTATACAAATCCTATTTCATTCAAGCCCGATAAGGGTGTTGATGAGTTTCAGAAAGCTATAGCCGGGGATTTTTCTAAGTCATTAAAGAAATGTCAGTCGTCATATAATTACCTGGTTGAGGAGAGATAGACGCCTTTTAAGAGCGTGGTCCTTTCATTTAAGAAGTGATCCCTTCACCATGCCCCTAGGAGCATGTGGTTCCGTGCAACGTGTGGTAGTTGAGTTTGATAGGTAGGTCAGTATTTGTGTATGTCCGTTTGTTTGGTCAGAATTGCTGATTAGGTCGAATGGACTGTTTCTTTCCTTAAGAGGATTTTACCAATCTCAGAAAGAGGTGGACCCATGAACTCATGAACACACTGAAGCTGATGTTTACCGGGGGAGTGGCAATCGCTGGTGTATAGGCGCACAGTGGTTTCATTTGTATGGGAAGGGCGGTCAAAACTCAAAATGCCATTTTAATTGGTAGAAAATAAAACAAATAGTTAAAAAAGTGATTTATTTTAAATATTATTTAATTTTATTAAGAATTAAAGCAATAAATTCAAAATATCTTTAGACAATGTCGATTTTTGTGTTTTTTTTTTCAAATTTCTTTCGTTAGAAAGCAAAGGGTCTGATGTTAGAAGTAATCTATTAAATAAATCGGTGTTTGTTGACAGCCTAGATATTTGTCGGGTGTTGTGTGATCGGAAAAATTTAACATCTTTGTTTTTTGCCTCTGCTGCCTCTTCAGTAAATTGGCCTATAGGCAATATGGCGTGTTTCACAATTTGTCCTCCGTGAATAAGAACTTTATGTACTGAAGCTGGCAATGGGTACCAAGGGTATTCTGCAACAATTTCCCGAGCTGTATCTTGCGCATATGTCTGAAAAGATTCTGCATTAATTGCAAAACAACTGGCCAAAGTTTTTAAAATCACAGCACATCTTTCAATAATGGATTTTTTAACGCCAGTTATCTGAGAAGACACAGAAGGGTTTGCGAAAAATCTACGAGCAGTATTCCCATCGTTTGAATTTCCACCACCTTGTTTTGGTTTGCCAATTATCAATCCGATGTTCTTGAATTCTGCTTGTATGCGTTTTTTTTGTGCTTCGAATAGATGTTTTTCATTGCTTCCGGTCCGCCATTTTTTAAAATCTAATCTATATGCTAGATGAATGAAAAATTCAAAGAACCTTATCCACGCATGCAGTGGAGATATGCCAAAATCTAGTGAATCTTCGTTTATGGTTCTTTGTAAGGAGCTTTGAATATCATTCATATTCGTCGGCTTTGCTCCACAAATATAGCACACCTGTTGCGAAGCAGTATGTGACAAGGCATTGCATACCTTACCGTCAACCATTGTCAATTTAAGTATATGTTTTACATTGATAAAACGGTCAGCTAATTTAATTATTGTGTCGCTTAAATCATTAATCTGGTTCTGGATATATTCCTGCTCTGCTCTGCTCAACTCTGCCGTTTCTTTTTTTAATTGAAAACGTATTGGTCGGTAGTATCGTGTTGATCCTGGACGAGGATTTTGCCATACAATTTTCTTTTCAGACTCAGAGCTCTCTTGCGAAAAAAGTTGTATTGGAACATATGATGTTATAAACATATCCGAATCACTGAATTTGCCAGACATTCTTTGTTTATATTCGGACTGTCCATTGCTTCCATCAAAGCCCCATTTACCAATTAAAGTAAGATAACCTAAATCAAGAGTTCATTTAGTAACACTGAAATCATTTTTTTAACATAAGACGAACACTATATTATTCTACCTCCTAATGTGGTTAAAATCAGACTAGAGACACTATTACACTGGCAACTGAAACTTTCGATCGGTTGGAACAAACACAAACACTATTACCATAGACACAGACAAAAGAAAGGACAAGTTTTACTATAAAACAAAGAACCTTGTGGTAAAATATTTTAATTATTACCGAAATTTGTCTCCAAAGTTTCAAAAATTTCTCGTTGGGATTCTACAATGCGTTGGGCAGTATGATTGAGGAGTCCTTGAAGGGTAACTTCGGCCGATGAATCGGAAATTTGTATTTTTTTAAGCTCTGGGTAACATTCTTGTTTGGCTTTAAGAACCTTGGCATAGCTTGGAAAAATATCAGCTTCAGTCTTTTGGCTTACCAAGTTCCTGATAACTTGGTACTGATGTTTTGACAATTTTGCCTCAACCAAAAGTTTCAAAGCATCATTTGAATCAAGTTGTTTAACTTGGAGATTGTCTATAGACTGACAATGCCTCAAAACAGAAGCAATATCTTCATCGACTTCAACGATCTCAGCAATACGTCTCCTCTTAGTTCGAGACGAGCTTTCTAAAAATGATTTTTTTGGTCTCCCTTGACTATTTGTGGACTTTTGTTCTTCTGTCTGTTCTTGCGCAGAACTAAAGTCTTCGATAAAATCAAGCCAATCAGTATTTGTAGATAAAAATACGTTTTTTTTTACGTGAACAAGCCTGCCACCTTCTTTGAAAAGATTTACATAGCGTATTTATCTTCTTCTTTGCCTCTAAACTTTCAATTTGGTAAGTTTCCTTAAAAATTGTCCAGGTTTAATTAATTTTGGCAACACTGCGACCTTTCCTCAACGTATGCTAAATATTAAAAATGTCAATCCGCTTTATCATATTGCTAAAATCTAAAAAAAAGTTACGAAAAGTGTTTTAATTCGGGTCAAAATTTTACAATTTGCGCAAATTTGCGCAAAAAAATTCATATATGTTCTTAAAGAAGAAAGATAACCCTAAATTATTCTGTTTTAATTATTGTGGGATTTTATGGGAATTTGATGTTTCGGCTCTTCAGAAAAACACGAAATATGAAAAAAACACAAAATATGCACCATTTTCGAAAGAGGTCAAAACAAAAAATATATATATTTTTTTAAAGAAAATTATTTAAAAGCAATTGGTATACATTATTTTTTTACTCACATCAACTTTTTTTCAAAATTAACCTTACACAACAGAAAAAAATGGTTAAACCGCAATGTCGAATTTCAGACTAACGTTTTTCATAAAATTGCGAAAAACACTTAACTTCGTCACGCGACTGACTGCCAACAACTAATTTTAGAAGAGAAACCTAACTGTCAATTTATTGTCCCGTTATCATAGATAATTATTGCATTAAAAAAAAATAAATTGTTTAACTTTGATATTTTGACTTTTGGCCTATGGGACAAACCACTGTGAGGCGTAGTGCCCATTCTCTGTTCGTTGCTTCTATAACAAGAAACACGTGCATCGTTCAGTCGTTTCAGTCCGTTCTATTTTTGTCGTTCGTGACCTTTTTGTAAGTTTTTTTGACAGTGGTTGAGGCGATTTCCAGTCTCGTTGTCGGCTGGTTGATAGAGATAAAGAATTTCAAGCCATTTGCCTGTGTGCCTGTTTCTCAGATGATATAGCGCAGGGTAGTGAGGAGTTACCTTGTATCTCTTCGTCACCGCATCCTCTGAATAACTCGTCCATAAAGAGTTTCATCATTTTCTTGTGGTAACCCAGTTGGTTGTGACATGTAGTGATGCTCACGAGAAGAGAAAGAGACTTTTTAATCAGTTGGATCATAATGTCGCTCTTTTGTTTCCTAAAACTAGTTGATAGTTTTCTGGTTTTAAGACAGATATCAAGCGAGTTCCATCTCTTCTTTGTTTAGCTAGAACTTTGTTCTAGATAATCTGTTAAAGATTACAGAGCAACTGTTGTGTCTGCCTGATTAAGATCAAGTATTGATCCTATCTTTGCCACCTTGTCAGCGCTTTCATTATCTGGGACACCACTCACTGGGACCAGGAACCGAACAGAGCCATGTATTATGCTGTGTACTGGGAACTCCGTTCTTCTTGAAAGCAAGTTACAAGCTCCAATTTGATTTCAATGGCAGAAATAACTTTTTTTGCCCCTTGGCTATCAATGGAAAAGGTGATATCAGCTTGTGGTATTGCCATCATTCAGAGCTGTCTAGCCGCTTTCATCACTTCCAGGACTTCAGCCTGAGCTGGTTTGTCTAAGGGTTTCTGCAAAGAACCCTGCCCCAACAGCAGTTTCCATTTACGAACCTTCGGTATTTATTGCTATCATCGACTCGCAGATTGATGGCTCGTTGATTTGCCAGTCTTCTCTGCTAGGAATTTCCGTATATTTCTGTAGAATCTGCGCATGACATCTTGCACTATGTTTCCAGCAACCAGTTTGGCTAAGCCGAATTTTGATATTGTCTGCATAATTTTGATCGGTTAGTTGTACCAATGCATTCACCAGACTACTTCACCGTATGTCAGTACAGATCTTACTATGGACGGATTGAATTGTATATCCACTTGATAATTTTTGTCTTTGGCACCAAATATTCTCTTGCAGGAGTAGAAAGCAAACATGGTTTTCTTGTTCTTTCTTTAATGTTGAGATCAATTTTTTATCCAGGATCCGAGATTTTGAGTTGGGTTCGGTAATTTTCTTTTGTTCGTAAAAACGTTCAGTTCCGTTTTTTTTTTGGTTAACATCTAGACCGCAGTTCTTAGTCCATGTTTTCACATTTAAATTTACCTATCGCTAGTAATGCTACGTCATCAGCACATGCAATTACTTCGACTCCAAAGAATGTAGGTCTCATTAGAATTGCGTTAATCACGGTTGTCCAGAGAAGTTGAGAAAGGACCTTACTTTGTTGTAGAGCCCCTCTGGAAGTAGATACTTGGATCTGTACTCCTCCTAGCTTCCAATTGATCTGTCTGTTTCGGACAATGTTAAAAGCTCCTTCAATGTCTAGAAAGACAGCATGGGTATATTCCTTGTCTTTGAGCTTTTTTTTGTGGAGACAAAACTTTCGGGTTTGAGATCGCGAAACTAGCAATCGTTTTATTCTTTTAGTGCCTTTATTTTTTCAGACACTCAGGCGACACACCCCTCTACTGTACAACACTTCCCGCGAAACATGGGTGGTTCCGGCGGTGGTTGAAGTTCGAAAAAAAAAAAATTGTTTGGAAAAATCTACATCAAGGATTTAAATAACATTTATTATCGGACTTATTGATTTAACCCTTTACTACGTGCATCAGGATCGAATGAAAATAAAATCTGTTTTTGTTTTGTTTTACATTTTGCAGAAGATTTAAAAAAAATATTATTTCGTTTTTATTAAAAAAAAATAGAAAAATTCCTCAAATAAGGCCAGTTGTGCAGTTACGAATTTTTAAAACATTGCCGTTTATATCCAACAGATAAAATATCTTAATATACATAAAATGGTTGAAAAATGTATATATCAAGCGAACTAAAGCAATTTCGGTCCTTTTTCAGACATGGTCAATCACGGGTCCTTGAACCGTATGTACAATCAGTTTGGCAGTGCTATCTTGTTTTTGCCAATCCGGATTTGGTCAGTTGAATCCAAGCAATTTAACGAGAGACATAAATAAAAA
Source organism: Philhelius festivus (assembly GCA_963931855.1). NCBI lineage: Eukaryota > Metazoa > Arthropoda > Insecta > Diptera > Syrphidae > Philhelius > Philhelius festivus. The sequence goes on along the minus strand of OZ007556.1, from coordinate 5,344,100 downwards.
ACTACAGACAAATTATTGAACTTCACTACGAGTAATGTTAACTGGCTTATTAATGTTCTCATTCAGTGCTTATCCATTTGATTCCTCTGCAATGCACTACAGTTCAGCGGTTAAAAGATAAAAAAAGAAGGCAGTGGGAGCTTCAAATAAAACATTTCCTCTGAAGTGTATTAGTTTATAAAAAGATAGTCATTTTCCTTTTTTATTTTTTCCTTTTTTTTATATTCTCTGAACACATTGAATGGGTTTTTATTTCCCTTTCATGCTATTGTGTATTACAGTGCAAACTTGGACTAAAGTGAGGAGGATTTAATGGGAGATGTCGATGCACAGTGGTCTTCCAAGCTTGTACATCGCACTGAGTTAGAAAAATGTAGAAGGACAAAGTATTCCATATTCTAGTGGGATGGCTAAAGAAAGACATTTTAAGGCTCAAGGGTAAACTGATGAGAGTTCATATCTAGACAAATACTGCGTTGAATTTATTTGAGATGAGGGGAATACAGCTGGCTATTTCATTTTAGAAAATGTTCAAAAGTTTTTGTGATAGATGTAATTCCTACAATGGAAAACTTTTCTGTTTCACTGAAACAAAAACCATCCATGGATAATGATATGGGTGACATATTTTGCATGCCCAACAGAAGATAGCTTTGTGTTTTCAAAGCATTAAATTGTCAATGGTTGTTAATACCCGCAATGGTAAGGCTGTAAAGATCGGAATCTAGCTCTCGTTTCACTTCCCCACAACCACAATCAAAGAATAGTGTTGTGACTGAGTCTGGAAATTATTATGAAAAGTTGAGAGTGCTGACGTCACCGATAGTGGATTTAAAGTTTCAGATAAAAGATAATTACAGTGAACATTGGAAAACGTGAACTAATTAAAACCGAGGGTGTTCATGTTTTTGAGATTGTTCATGTTTTGGAATGTAACATTTTATGATTAAAATAGTATTGTCTTACTACTCCTCTTAAAATAAAACATATTTTCTTTCATTTTATCTTCTTTTTGCTTGCAGTAGTATATATTTATGAATTTTTTAACATTTTTACAAATACTGGTACCTACGGGATCATACTGGTAGCTACGGGTTATTAAAAAATTGATTAGATTTCATTTTTAAATTAGAACGTTTTACAAATAAGAGTTTTATTTAACGAACAAATTTTTTAATTTTTGTCTGTTCTTTCTCTTAGGCGTTTATGTCGCTTTGGTCAAAACCTTCATCTGAACAGCATTCCAAAGCCTTTTTAAAAATTTCATATTACGCATTGTCAAATTTATGGGGCCCCCGAAGTTTTAAAAATTAATTCAGTGCATTTTTATGTAGAAATGTTGAAAAAGTGTCTGTTCACGTTTTAGAGCTTTTCGATTTGTTCACGTTTTAGAGCAGTCAATGTAAAAATTACGGTGTTCACGTTTTGGTGGGATAGTTCACGTTTTGGGGGGTTCACGTTTTCCAATGTTCACTGTATTTATGAAAGCAAGTAAGAGTAGCGAAGACGAAACGGGGCCTTGGGGCACACCATTTTTTTTTTTAGATATCAGACTATAAGCTGTTCAAAAGAACTCGAATTGAACAGATAGACAGATTTTTTCTGCTCTAAGGAAGGAGAGACTCATTGATACCAAATACATGTATTATCAATAGGAGAGAGCTTTGTGCCAAACTCTATTAATTTTTAAAAGATACCCAGTGCAATTACCTTTGTTCCTACAAAAAGATGTAGAGATTCCAATATTCCTACAAAAGCCGTACTGTTTGTCTCTTTTACTTAATTTAACTATTAAAGAGTTCTTGTTCTTTGTGATATTTCTTAAACTGATTGTTGATGAGCGTTTCCATGAACTGAGAAAGAAGAGTCGTTAGTGCCATTGCTCGCAATAAAGGGGGAGAAAGATTCGTTCCTAAGGACTAGATGGATAAATGAAGTTCTCTATCTACTCGGAAACAGCGCTGGATAGTAGGACAGAGGGAAAATCTTACGCAAAAGTTTTTCAGCGCAAAAGAACACCTATTCAGGACTTAAGGGGGGGTATACAATCTGTACCATTGGATTTGTGTATTGTATTTATCTTTAAAGAAGAATCTTTTAACTGTACCGGTTCAAAAAGAATGCCAATCATAACAATGTATGGCAAAGTAGAATTTTTGCAGCACACTGCTCTGCAAGCATACAAGATGGGACAACTACAAGTTTACCTTTTAAAAATGTAATAAAATGAATAAAATTAAAATGTTTTTCCATGTATTATATCTTTTTTAATAGGAGCAAACATTCCCATTAAAACTAATGCAATGCAAGGTCGTTCAAGTGGCTGCCTCGGATGGCTTCGCAGTAGCGCATTCTGTTAGATACTCTAATTTTCCAAGACCTTGTTGTTGGTTTAGTGCTGTAGTTCACGGGTTGGTTGCATGAAATTTTCCTTAAGTGCTTGAACAATTTCCAGATTGTTGTCATAATATCGGTCTTTCACGGTTTCCTTCAGCAAAAAGTCCAAATGGGTAAAATCGCAGCTCCGAGGGGGCCAATTGACATCGACAGGACGGCTGTTAACACGATTTGGGAATTTGGTATGCATGGGCATTGGCTGTGTGGCATTATTCGCCATCCTGCATGAACCAGAGGTCGTCCAAATCCATGTCTTCAATTTAAGTATAAAAAAAGTCGGTTAAGATGGCTCTGTAACGCCCACCGTTGACAGAAATGTTGTTCCCATCCTCATTTTCGAAGAAAAATGGTCCACCGATGCCACACCAAACTGTCACTCTCTTTGGATGCATTGGCTTCTGGCAGTAACGTGTGGATTTTTTGAGTCCCAGATGCGCCAATTTTTGTTAACATAGCAGCCGAGATGAAAATACTTGCGTACAGCAGGCGCGGTGGGTGCTTCATTTCGGCAAAAATTTCATATCAAACAACACTCTCATTTTGGAAATAAGTTTTCAATATTTCCCAACGTTGTTCAGAGGTACGTTACTCAATTTCTGTCAAGATTTCGAGCGAAAAACAGTGGTCAAAATAACCAATGATTTGAAAAGAAACCGCTAGATGGCCCACCTTTTATTTGCTTTTCTTGCCAGCTGACAAAAGGAGGGGTAACAATATTGTGGACGAGTATTGAAACCGATGTTAAAAGTGTTTTAAATATTTTTACAAAAGACCAAAAGTTTTTACTACCTTTGGAACATTGTAGTAATTTTTGTCGTAGGCTTAATTCTCACTCCTTTACTCCTGTTAGGGATTAAAGTTTTTATTTCATTGAGAATAATAAAGGTTAACATATCGCATATGCTTAATGGGATACTGACCTACCTCGAAAAAGAAGATTTTTGGGAAATTGCAAAAAAAGATCTTTCTATGAGGATTTGTCCTACTTGTTGACGGATAAAATTAAAACTAATTCATGAATTTATTATGAATACTGGTATTCTTAAAGTATGATTAACTTTTCATGAGATCTGAGGCTTGCAAAAGCCTGTAACTGTACGTAACTCAATTTTGACCTATCTCCTAATGGGTCAGTATTCCATGCGATATCAGCACTAGAATCTATTTCACTATCTAGGAAGCATTGTTACCAGTGAAGGCTTCAAATAACTTTTATTGCATGAACAAGAATGCCTATACGGGACACCGAAACTTGATGAATATCTCAGGCAATGCTTAAGGAGCCATATACATACGGACGTTGCTGTTTAAGACTTACTGGCATTTTCTTTCCAGAATACAATTTCACTATACACCTATGTATGTATGTATGTATATCTTTGGAAGTCTTTCAAAATAAATAAGCTTATTTTCTTATATTTTCCTACAGAGCCATTACAACGCGCATTGGACTGTCATGTAGAGGGTCTTGCGTTCAAATATCTTCCGCTGCAAAATTTTTAGGAGTGTAGTGCCTTTTTGTGAGGATGTGACAAATCCTCCAAAATTTTCTCTTGTCACGAAAAGTGTGGCTCATTGGTCATTCGGAATCAGCAGAAAATTTTAAATCCTCTCCATTCCTGCTGACACAAACGCTCCTTACGATCCATAATGACCTATAATTTATTCATGCTTGCGCACTATTTAACTTGAATGCATTTGTCGCACTTGAACACCGATAACGAAAATCAAATTTAAACTAACAAAAGATTTATGTAAGCGATTTTAACTACTATTTTTCAATAACAGTTACGAAATTCAAGCAGACGACGACGACGATACCCACTCCGACGATTTTCAAATTTTTGCACAAGCTCAAGAAATCAGATGACATTCAATGGTGGTTTACTCAATCTATTATAAGAGAGCTGCTTTAAAATTTAAGAAATGAATTTTTATGAATTTTCATAACTATTTGAATTTTATCATACCTACACTTCTTTTCAAAAATATATTTAACTGGCATTTTACTTAAATTTAAAAGTTGTTCGCTCTTTACTTCTCCAGCACTGTACAAACTTGTTCCGGGCAAATATTTTATAACACCACAAATAAGTTTCCTTCCTCCTTTTACAAATCAAATAAAACCTGTGAAATATTTTCAAAGAGAAAAAACTTTTCACCCCATTAAAACCGGAAACATTCCGCTGAGCTAAAGGCATTTATTGTTTTCAGTTTGAATCCCCACTTTATTATATCATGTTATATCTATATAAAAATGTATACTAGTTAAAATAAGTGAAATAAAACAGGGACACAAAGTATGTCAAGAAAGATGCAATAATGCCCAGAAGGTTGTTGCAATCTTGAAAAGTTTTACTTTTATTCTTTGAGTTTATTAGTTTGACAAGGAATGTTTTATGGACCAGGGAAAGTTTCATGGTGCTTTACACTAGTTTGAGGCTTTATCACGTAAAATACAAAACAAAAATTTTACCCAAGGAATATTTCCATCTTTGTCACAATTTTATAATGAAAATTAAACAGAAGTTGACGAAAATTGCACCTTCAAGGAATCTTTCAGCACTTGGCTAATTTTTGTGTGTAATAGTGTTTTCAAATATAGAAAATTAAGCTAATGTGAAGATGACGATTGCATATAAAATCAATCGCTATGATCATAAGGATGTCGGTCACTCTAAATTCGGCAGAAATTTTCATTGTACACATTTAAAAATTTTAAAAATCATGTCACATTGCCAGACTGCAGCCCCTCCAAGGATGTTTTGAATATACCTCTTTGAAATTTTTCAATATCAATTTTGTTTCCTGATATTATGGTATGAAATAATTACATACCTATATAATAACTTTCCCTCTCTTAAAAGAGTTTATTTAAAAAAATCTAAAAATCTTTAGCAAAGAAGTATTCATTTCATAAAATAAGTTTTTACATTACATTACATATTACACTACTCCGTAGGATAAATCTACGAAGTAGAGACACTTAAAGCACTAGCAACAACTGAGGCCATCGGCTTAGACAATACAACAGAGAGAGACAGACAAAAAGAAAGAACAACAGAAGAAACACATGTCAACAGCACACGGTTGGTATTTGAACGGTCCCCCATCCAAGTACTAACCATGCGCATTATGCGCAATGATGCTTGATTTCGCTGATCGATAAAATAAGGCCAAATTCCTAAACGCAAGATTTGCAAAGCAAAACACTTGCAAAGCAGATATAGAAAATCAGAATACGCATATGTAAGAGAATTGCGCAAGAAATGTTTGACATTTGCACAAATGCCTCTGCATTTGCGCAAGAAAGTAGCATCGATTGCATTTTGGGACACTCTGCTTAGCAGAGATTTTTGTATTTGCATTTTGGAACTGTTTTGCTTAGCAGAATTTGCGCAAGATATGCGTTTAGGAATTTGCCCTAAGTTATATATTTTCTTATTTGCAAGGGAACTGTCAGTTCAGTGGGGAGGTATTTTATTCATTTCTATCTTTCTATTTTTACCCTTGCTTTTCCATTGCAGTTCCAAAATGGTTGCAGAGTTCAGTAAAAATCTGATATACATCAACAGAGTCCTGCTCTTTAGGAATTTTGGAAAAGCAACAATAAAAATATAGGTTTCAAAATTTGCAAAATTCGCAATCCTATTAATTATGAAAACAGGCGGTCTCTCTCTCTCCCTCTCTCTCTCTCTCTCTCTCTCTCTCTCTCTCTCTCTCTAACCACCCTAGCTCCTTAATAAACTTAACTTTGTATTTTGTACCCAAAATAGGGTTGTAACGTCTAGTACAAAATTATCTCCAAAAATTAGCCATGCTAAAATTATTATGTCAAGCATTTTAGCCGAGAGATACGCTGCTCCAGGTTAAAAATCAAAATTTCTCATCGAATTGTACATAACTTATCTGTCAAAATTTAGGGCACGAAATAATTGTCTGGGCACATTTGTTCGCGTGCTAAATTTCAGTTTGAAATAGAAGAAATATTTAAAGAATATTTTATGACAGAAGTCTTATACAAGATCACAGCAAAAATCACTCATAATTCATAATTTTCATTCATAATTCTTAAAAAATCATAGGTACTTTAAAACAAATTCTTTTAAATCCTTGGAAAAATTTCATTTAGAGAACAGCTGTTTTCTGTGACATATTCTCAACAAGGTTCTTATATCAAATTTAGCTTGGATTTTAGTTGATGTTTGGAGAAAAATGTGGGAGATAATATTTAGCGCAATCTGCGTACTAGGCTTTAACGTTTTCGTAAATTCTTAAGACTAAGGCTAGGAGCGCACTTCTTGTGATTAATTTTCGAGGCGATTCAAAAATAGTGGTTGCCACAAAAATTACGAGTATTATCATGCACTCACTTGTGATTTTTTTGCCGCGCGAAGAAGTAAAACACACTACTTTGAATGTGTGCATGATTTTTTTTAATTGACTTCAAAGTCACAGATAATCGTTCTTCATGGGATATTGAATTTCTCTATTTTTTGTTTTTATACACAATTCTGGGGCCAACTAGTTCTATCAGTTCCTTGAAGCATTCAATACTCATTAGTCATTATATAGTATTGCACAAGTTTCTATGGCTGTTCTTCTAAAATATCGTTGATCTTATGAAAGTGACCGTTAAGTAACCTGCCACTTATAACCGGATGAACCCAATAGTTTTTGTTTTATGATTATTTAAATCCTTTTGATCTATTTATTTTGCGACAAAAATCCGCTTGGAAATAGAACTTGTTTCATTTTTATAATCGCTACGATTTTTGAGTCCCATGTGCGTGCATTCACATTTAACGCGTTAAACGCGTGTCTTATTTTTTGCGACTAAAAAATCGATTGAAAATCACAAGTGATGCGTGCATGTCCATTTCTTATTTTTTAAAAGGTACTCGTAGTAACTTAAATCGCAAGTGCGACCATATCCATTTGAATATTTTGTTTTATTTTAACTTACGACAATCGCATCGCCAGAACAAATTTCGACCTTTAAATCAACACGAATTTTTGGTATCAAGTGCGTTCATTCTCATTTTAACTCTTGTGTTCTATTTTTGCGACCAAAAAACCGCGCGATTGAAATCTTTAGTGCGTTTCTAGCCTTAAACTTCTTTTAATTGAACTTTAACTTATGTAATATTAAAAAAAGGTTATGTGTACTGACGTACGCACGGTAGAAGTAAAACTTCTTCTCATTCAAGCAAAGCATCTGTAAGATTGTAAACTATAAACGTACAAACATTTTGTATTCTAAAAACATGTCGCTGTCTTTGACTGATAACGTGTTGTTTTGGCATGTCACTGACAGCTGTATAGATATTTTTTTACCCCCAACGCCGGAAAAGAAGTTTTACTTCAAAAATGGGTCTATCGGAATTGACAAGTAAACATGATAAAGTCTCGATAGATTTGGTTTTTGATAGATTGCTACACGCTTTGAAGCACTCGAGAATGAAGCTATGAGAATGCCTGCCTAGTCGAAATTTTTTCTTGGTTTTGGTTCCTTTACATTTTTTGAAAAAATTTAGTTGTCAAGTTATCCAACAACTTGGTGAATCATTGAATGAGTGTGTAAGAGTTAAATGTGGTTTTCGGGAAGAGCAAGTCGTGATCGCGTCGTGTTGAATGGATGTGTAAATGAATGGATTGGCTGAGCGCGGGATTTGTAAGCTGAGAAAAATTTAGTATTTGAAAAATATTTCAAGCGATTAGTAAGAACAGGTGGGCCACCTATTCTCCGCATCTTGTGGGACTAAGTATTTCATCAAAGCTATATGATTTTTCCCTTCTGCTAAAAGTCTGGGTTCCTCATATCATGGTTCCTCCATTGATACAGATCACGATGAGAGAAGAAGAATGAATTTATAGGATTCGAAAATAATACGTAGACCCTTTCATGTAAAAAACAAATATTTAGATTTTAAAGAAATGGTGGCTGGCCTACCACAAAGAAGTGTTCTAGGTTCTATTTTATACCATTTAATCACACATGATATAACTCAAACGTAAGACACTGTCACGTCGTAGCTACGTTGTAGAAGATACTGCAATACTAGAAGTGGGTAGGATAATCAACGAAGTTACAAAAACCTCTTGAAAGAGTCAATAAATGTACAAAAACATATGGCGGATATCGCTCAACGAACTATAAACAGTTCATGATAAGTTGATGTGTACCAAAATTAATTCATTACCGATATTTATCATTCCGTTTGCAAACGAGGTAGTATATTCGAAATGAAAACTGCATGTTAAAAATAAATTCGAAGACTTAAATAATAAACTCAGAGAAAAAATGATTGCTTGGGGCGCACTCTGAGTTCAATATCGAAAGCAAGATGAATTTAAACAGGCAGCTACATATAATTAAACTACCTTGTCTTATGGTACACTCCTCTGTCCTCGAGTTTTTAATTTAAATAGCTTACAGATCTTTGCAAGGATCTCAGGATTTCCACCACGGTTGTCGAAATCATAGAAAACATCCTTTTGGAATATTCGATTATAGAAAAATAATCGAAATTCTCGATGGGACGTATTTATTTCGCCCCCTGACAGAGTTCGTTAAACGGAAAACCATACTTTAAAATCAAGAAATACGTAGGAACTGAAACCGAATAGTTACCTAAAACACAATATTTAATTTCATCAAAAATAAATTGAAAGACAAGTTTCAAATTAGTTGCAATTGGTAGGTGAAGGTAGTTTTAATGATTTCGCCTTCTTCGGTTCCTAAAGGTTTAAGCACCTAACTTTTTTGTACTATAAGAAAAACTATAAAGTTTAATTAAAAATAGTCTAAAAGGTATAAAGAAAAATTTATTAAGATGTAATAAAAATAATAAAACATTTTTACTTGCTCGGCTGGTAGGTATTCTCGTTTTCAGCAGGCACGACGAATGTGACACGTTATCTTGAACTAGCGAACTATAATCACATGGATGGATTTACTTATTTTAGCTCACCTAAAACTATTAAGTAGATGTTAGTCAACGGTGTCGCTTTTTTTCTTCAAGCTTATTCCAAAATGGGTCTAAGAGCTTATGTCGAAACTTCACTGATTTTTTTAAGTTTTTGAATATAATTCCTATATTTTTGGGTTATTCACGGTAATATGGTCAAAGTGACTTGGTGACTTGTTATTTTGCAATTCAAGTTCGTCTTAAATTATTAAATTTCTAAATTAAAAAAAAATGTTTTTGTCTCATCAGTAAGTCCGTGCGATCCAGTGGTGCATTAAATTTCCATATCCTTCTCTTCAGTTTCCTTAGAACCATCATAAAATCACACCGCACCAGGAATGACTCACAGCTAGATTGTCCACTATATTACTGGGTGTAGGGTTGAATAAAGCTGCAGGGAATTGCCTCAGTTGAACATCCCGCTAAACTTTTTCACTCTGGCAATTATTTCGGAATCACATGACATACATAACAAGGACAACCAGGGATACATGTTAATGCTAAAAGGCGAAACTTAGGGCAAAATGTGTTCGTTTTTAATTGAGTGTCCATTGTCTATGCAATAAACTAAAATTAACCTACAGAATGCAACATTGCGTTCTTTTCATACTAATTACCAGAGGAAAGATATATCTCTTATTACTTATTCAGAAAGCTTTCCTTGGATCACATCACAAACCCTATTCAATATCGAAGGAGATGTATTAAAAGTTTCGTACATGATTCGATCTCAGTTAACGGCATATAGCCTCTGGCTTAAAATTAACCAAGCTATAGAAAGAGCGACACTAAAAACGAGTCTGGCGATAAGGTTTGCATTAATCGTGAAATACCCATAACTCTAGCATATAAACTTGGAGATTGCAAACTCAAGTTGTTGCTGTCCTAATTAAAAATGTTCAAAGTTGATTAAGTTCGCAACAAATACTACATTTGTATGGTCTTGACATAAAACCCTCATTCATTAAAAGTTTTCATTTGTGTTCTGGTTCAATTTTATTTCTATCAGTGTTTTTAACATGATGGGGTCTCTGAAGCAGAAGCGTAACTGACAACAAATTGCAAGTGCAATTTTTTTTTTTAATTTTCCCCAAATGTAAGGAGAAAAAAGTATTAATGACTTTCTAAATGGTATTTGAGTTGCCAAACCCAACTTACCTTAAAATGACCCAAACTTTTCAAATCCGCTGTCACAGAAAACAGTGTTGCCAATTTAAAGTTATCCGCCTCTAAAAAACACCCTTTATTATTTTGAATTATCACCAATTGGGTAGATAAAAACACAAGGGTAGAATTATGGTTCGATGTGACTATTATAAATTCACTGAAATCTCATACTACTGTCTAGGGTAAAGCAATGGCCCTGTCTCAGTTTCTCCCATGTCTTTCATCGAGTAAACTGTCTTACAATTTAAAAAAAAAATTGGGTAAATAGTGATACAAAAAGTGTCAGATAATGACTACCCTAAAATAAAACAAGACCAGTAACGCCAAGGAATAATGACTTGAGAGTATACAATTGTAAATGTGAGAATAGTATACACACCAGGTTTTACCCAAAATGTTGATGGTGCCCACTTGTGGTGTATGGACTTAGGCATACGGTGGGAAATTGGTTAAGAAGTGTATTAATTATAATTTTTTTCGGTCAGTGATCGCCTTTCGCAAATTTTCAAAAGATAAACCTTATATGTACTTACGACCCTCTACCAATGATTTTGAAAAATCTAATAAGGATGTGGACGTCTCTATACTCTTTTCAACAAAAATTGTCAGTACAGGCCTTATGGGAGAGCTTTTTCCAAAGCAATGGCGCCTGATGCACTTATCACTACACTACGTTGTAAAAAATGCCACTTAAAAAAGAGCAAGCCACTGACTTTCCTTAAAGAATTGTTGTCGTAATTCTTCGCAAAAAGTTGTACACCCCAACGCGACCGTTTAATCTCACTGCTGAAGGGATACTGTGCAGTAGGGTGTGTCAAAGTGCTCAACTATGGTATTTTCAAATGTAATAGCTCTTAAAAGTTGCATTGCTTATCAAAATTAAATCCTGCGTTTACAATTTTCATTTTAATTAATATCTTTGGCTCGCTCAAAAATAGGATGAAATCCAAGAAATTTTGATTTTTCGAGATTTTTGAAATATGGTGTTGTTTTAAATTGCACCGTGTGGATACAAAAAAATTATATAAAATATTTTTAGGCTTCAAAGTCAAAGATAATTGCAAGGAAACACTTTTAAGCTTATATTTGCTTAAATTGAACACTTGATAAAGAGGTTATGAAATAATAAAAGAAGGAAGAAAAATCATTTTTTTATGTAAAATCGTTTTGTTTTTTTTACAAAAAAAAAATTCTTAAAAATCAACGGAACCACCTACAATGTCGTGGTATATTTTTTTGTAAAGACAAAAATTTTTCTGTATTTTGTTTAGTTTTTTTTTTAGTATACGTTAAAAAAAAAAAAAAATTTTACTGTAAATTAAATTTTTTTTTTCAACTTCAACCGATTTGAGCGAGCCAAAGACGAACAAAATCTTATTTTTTTTTTACATGTTCTTAAACCTCAGACCCTAATACAACTTTTGATCACTATTACTTTTAAAAATAAGAGTACTTTTTTGCGGCCATACTAAAGTGACACACCCTACTGTGCAGTGGTACCACTTTACTTCAATTGAAGTAGATCTACTTCTTTTTTTCAAAATGTTTTAAAATCTACTTCCTACTTCGCAACATCAGCAAAATACTGAAATCTACTTCATTCTGAAAAACCCTTTTTTAAACTACTTCAATTTTACCAAAAAAACCCAAATCTACTTCTTTTTCTTTATTTCACTCTAGGTTGTAAATACCACCAGAATTACCAAAAAGTTAATGTCGAGACAATAGATACACAAATTAGCTACATAGTAGTACCTAATTTTAAAAGCATAGAAGTATACGAATCTTATGAAAATTTCGCTTGCGTGTGTTTTTTTTAATGTTATTCTTTACAAAAGAAAGTTTTATTACTAAATTAATTTTTCAAATACAAATTTCTTTAAAATTAAAAGAAATGTATAGACAATTTTAAGTAATTAAAAAAAGAAATTTAAGGAAAAAATTGTTTGTTTACAATATTATTTCCAAATGAAAGAAGCTCCGATATTAAAATTTTGATCGGAAGCGGTAGAGTTGGAAATGAGAAAGTAGAAAATCAAAAAAAGGTTCTATCACAGGTACCGTTAATAACTTTTCTTTTTGACCAAAATATAGATCCCATTGTTGGTATAGTCTACACATATTTTTATTTTATAAAAACTATTAGAGTCGTTTTTGAAATAAATATGATATTTCATATTTCTTCTCTAGGCTTCAGGTTCAGGCTCAGACCTTCAGACAGACGGAATCACTACTTTTTCGTGTTGTAATGTTAATTGATGAAAATCTTGAATTAAAATTTTTTAAAAGCAAGTAAAAACTTATTTTCAAATCTACTTCGATTTTTCTAAATTTACTTCCCTTTTTTCTTCAAATCTTCTTCGACTTTTTTTCCGGAAGTGGTAACGCTGATACATGAACAGAGTTACCATTATCATTCTAAATTACAAGCAAGGAGCTTATTCAGTGGATTTTATTAAGGAGCTTTTGGGAACAAGTCTTATGAAGTTGAGTATGTTGAGTGTTGGCGATTTATAATGCAAACTAGGGAAACCCTGTGAGAGCTTTAAAAGGCGACACACTTATGCAAGCCAATGAAACCAGAGTGAGAGGCAAACGTCCTATCTTCCCTGTACTGACAATTTTTGTTGAACAGAGTATAGTTTCTTCAGTCGGTTGATAAGAAAAACTTCCACGATATGACCAGACGAGTAACAGGTTAAGGATCCATAAACTTGGCGTTTTTCAGACGGTCGTCGTATCCTATATCAGTACAATTAAGGAGTTCTAGCTACGGCAATATTGGCAGTTCACATTTCGATGGACACCTTATTATCTTTTTAATCATCTCAACATTTAAGTAGTTAAGGAGTTTATATACCTCGAAGTAAGTATTAACTCCACGAACCACTTTTTAGTGGTGATCCGATCAACAATAACTTTAGGAAAGAACTGCTATTTCTGAACTGATTTTTCACGTGTAAGACAAAGTGGAAGCTCTACCAAACTGCCAGTTCTTATTTATTATTTAAAATGATTCTTTAGGATTCATTTGAATTCTAGCTAGTACTTTTCGTATTATTTCTGATGAAATGATGATGTTTTATTTTTGTTTTAATTCCCTCCACCAAAATCAAATTAAACCCACTTTGTAACTTAGTAGAGTTAAGCCCCAAACAAAACAAAAAGCAGTAAAGAAATCTTAACAAAACAACAAAGGACATAGAGGGCCTTACCAACAATCAAATTAAGAGACGACTTTAATATTTGAGCGAAATGAACCATTATTTAATGGACTCTATATAACTGACCATATATGCTACATTTTATTTTTTAGGTTCCGTACAATAAATGGTTCATAATTTAGAGTTCACATAAATATTAAGTTCATAACATGTATGGTTAACTTTATAGAGCTCTTTAAATAATGGCCCATTTCGCTCAAATATTAAAGTCGTCTCTTTATTAGATTGTTGGTACGGCCCAAAGAGTTAAATCACTAAAGGACTTTGTCCTCGCGTCGCGAATTAAATTACATTGTTAAGCCTTAATCCATTTTCTTTCTGTGAACTTTTATAATGTGATTAAAAAAAATTAGGTATATCCGAACCCTTTTTTCTTTCATCACTTTTGCTCTGAGGAAAGCCCCATTAAAACCATTCCGAAGATATCAAAAAGTTCATTGATTTGATTTCCAAAAGACAAAAAAAAAGAGATATGATCAAAAATTATAAGTCTATTATTCTTTTTTGTTGAAAATCCATTCGCCCATAAGTTAATAAGGAAGAAAATAAGGTTGGCTTTTCGTTTTCTTTTTAAAATGAAAATAAAACGCACGACTGAATCACACGAACTTGCTGTTGTGGTCAAAATATGTAATGAAGCACCTTAGCAAATATTATCAAAATCCGTCAAGCGGTTAACGATGTAAGTATTCGAGAATCACGTAAAATATACATTTCATTTTTTTTTTGGCAAGAACTTCCAATTTATCCTTTACGTTGGACCAAAACATTGTCAAACTTTTATTTTATAAAGAAGAGGTGGGAGACGTTAGAATCGAACAAAACAGGTCGTATTAGAGATATCAACTAGTTTTACTAATTTTTAAATATAAAATAGTTTAAATTTCCATCGTATAGCTTCGGTGGGTGAAGCGCATCCGAGAGGTCCAATTTCCGACGACTCTGAAGCATAAATCAGGCTGAATTTGAGCGATGTCAGGGGTTATATTGGCTTTGAGGCACCGGTGATTTGAAATTTATAAGTATAGACCTGCCATTTAGGCAAATAACACTAGAGAAATGGAGTCAAATCGCAGAGTCTCTGGTTCGGGTGCCCTTGCCTTTGCGTGAAATAACCAGGTGCAGAATGTCCATTAGGTATCAGCTGTGTGGCACGCAGTGCCGTCCTATTGAAACCACATATCGCTCACATCCATTTAATCCAATATGTGCGAAAAGGAATTGGTTATCATCGATAAGCAGCGCTTTGTGTTGATTACTGTGCCACCGTGCGTCGTTTTCGAAGTAGTAAGGACCGTTGAATCCTCCACCTCACAATCCAGAAAAGACTCTGACGTAAATACACTGGATTGGCATTCGATTAAATTAAATCATTTGAATTTGTCGCTTGCTTGTTGCACTTTCCATGGTCCTTTCTTAGTGTCTGAAAATGAAAAAACTTGAAAATTAACAATAAATAAAACAACATGGAAGCCAGGAGCAGACAAAATCAATAAATATATGTAATTTATGTCTTGAAAACTTAGATTATTATTCATTGTGAAGAACAAAGAAAAACGAACATAAAAACACAAATGATTGCCTTGTGTTTTTGAGAACTGTATTGAATTGATTCAATTGAGCCAAGACTTAGAAGGTAACAATATCATTTAACTAATGAGCCGCACTGTCTTGAAACTACACATTGGTTAGCCTTAGTAAATTTAAAATTAAGAAACAACTGGATGCAAGTTAGCGTTGCCACAATGTTACAAGTGACACAAAAGTGTTAAGATTTAGTTTTTTTTTGTTACTATCTTACTTTTTTCCGTTTTTATTTCACTTTTTTCCATAGAACATTGTCTTAAATTTTTTTAAAAAAAGTTCAAGAAATTTTCGAAAAATGGTTGATAATGGTACCCCCATGGAACCGTTGTTCTATTTGTTTTTGATTTTCTCGCAAATGATACAACCGATTTTGATTTTTGATTTTTATGCTAAAGCTCGCCAAAAATTTTAAAAGTACTTATTGTATATTCAAATTTTCAAAAAAAAAAAAAAAATTTGGATTTAAAAATTTTTTTTTTTTCAAAACTCAATATTTTGAAAACCCCATGCTCGATTTTTTCTTAAGCTGGGCAACTAAGAGTTTTTTAATACATTTTATAAGATGTGAGAAAAACATTTTTATTGTACCTAGAAATAACGGTACCCCCAATCCCAAACAGATGTTAAAAAATGGTTTTTGAAAATTGTATTTTTTTCGAAAACGGCACCTAGAATTTTAACAAAATTTTTTTCTCTCGATTAATTTTTACGATCTATAATAGAATATAATAGAATAGAATTATTTTTCAAGTTTTGAATTTTTTATAGAGAAGCTTCTAAGCTGTTTGAAAAACATTGCATTTAAAAATGTAAAAAAAAATGTTTTTTTTTCGATATGTCAAAAACTGGTCATTTTTTTTGTAAAACTACCTTTTGTTCGTACAGTGATAAGAACGCTAGGTTTCTAAAATCTTGTATACAGTACAAACTCGATTTACGCAACTAATAGAAATTAAGGCAGTTGCAATAACCGAGGTTGTTGCACTGATATAAAAAACAAGTTGTTTCTGGTTTAAATGCTTTATTAATAATGATCATGATCAATTGTTGTTCTTCATTGCTTACTTAAAATGCTTACTTTAAATGTGCCCACACTCATGAAGCGTGGTTTCCAATGACGCGGGCAAACAAGCTGCTCGTGGATTGACTCAGCAGAATAGTCATCGTCGCTTCCAATGAACAGCTCAGGTGCCCGTGGGATTGGAATGTGTTATCATGAATGTGAGAGTACTACAGCACTTACTAGGTTATATTTTTTTTAATACAAAATTATAGTTGTATTGGCTTTTTTTTTAGAGATTACGAAAATGTTATAAAACAACGTTATTGAAACCAAACATATCGTTTTTGTTGGTTGGTTTGATTTTAATAAATAAATGCATAAACACAAGAAGTTGCATTAATTGATCTAGGGGAAGATGGCCTAAAATGGCCCACCAAGGTAAAAAGGCCCCCTTGCTAGAAATTGTAGAATCGAACAGAATTAGAAGGTTTTGGTAACACAATTCTTTAGTTTATATGGCATCACTGACATAAACGAAATATTAGCAGCTTCAAGCTATTGTTTGAAATTTTACAGGTTAAACTGTCTCTAGCCATCTACAAAAGTGGAACTAATAAAATGTTATTTATTAGTTAAGTAGGCTTTTTTTGGTCTGTTTGTAATTTAATGCAAATAAAAGCCTACTTAACTAATAAATAATAGAATTGAAAATAATTGGTCACATAATAAAATGTTGTAAAAAGTTTGTTGACAAAAAAAAATTATAAAAAACATTCAATTTAGGAGAAAACAGTAAATGCATGTTAGTATTAAGTATTAAGTATTTCTTATTAATTTACTGAACTTAGTTGGCCTATACCTATTTCAGTGTGTTCGGAATTAAAGCTTAAATGGCATAGTGTGCCATTTTATACTTACCTGTTAACATGTTAACTACGCCACTGCGCCACTGCTACTCTAGAGAATAAATACGAACAGAGATACACAGATAACCAATGACAGAGACGACAACAATTGAGTAGTAATCGAGATCTTGTAGATTGCGGCCACGAGTTTTGAGAAGAGTTCTATTTTTTTATACTATCATTATATTTTATTTTAATTTTGATTATTTGTTTTCCATAAAACGAACTTTAAAATTAATTAATAAATTTTATTAATGTGTAAACTTATCTGAAGTTTACATTCAGAAGTGGGATTGCCTTCAAATTTCGATTTTGTGCGATTGCGTCATCCAACAGACAAAAAAAAAAAGAGAAAAGAAATTTCCAGAACAGCAAAGATGGATGCCGAAGCTTTGGTTAAATTGCTAGTGGAAGCGTTGAAGGAAAATAACCAGCAAGGACCAGATCAGACAAACGATGCGATGCGAAATACCAAATCATTCCAGATTTTAACAAATCCATTAAAAATTTTAATGGAAAGGAAAACGATTGTGAGGGGCGTGATTGGTTACTTTCTGTAAGTGCAGTGGCTGATCTCAATAGGTGGCCCGATGCATTTCGTCTGGAGTGCGTGAGATTTCATTTGGTTGGAGCTGCACGGAGCTGGTACAATTCCTTAAAAATATCCACTTGGGCTGAATTTATATCAGAATTTACAAGTGTCCCTTGGATACAGCAGGTAGATGGAAGTTGTTGCTCGAGCGAAAGCAGCGAAAGGGTGAAGACATCATCGATTACTTCTTCGAAAAACTACGCATGTGTAACGATTTCAATCTGAGTTTCACAGAAATCAAAACACAAATCATCGATGGCATTATTTCCAGAGAACTGAAACAATTTCTGTTGTGTCGTACACATGCTAATGCAAACACTGCAAAATTGAATGGACACGAGATGAAAGCATACATTGATAATGGCAGTAAATGCGTTATGATAAGAAATTCTTATGCAAACAAACTCAACATTCAGTACGAGAAGACTATTTGTGGTTTCGGTAATGGCAAGATTTCTTCATTGGGAGTGTTCGAGGCAAGTCTTCAAGTTGATCAAGCAAAAGCGAAGGTGAAAGTTCATGTTGTGCCGGATGAGTTTCTGCAGATTTCTCTTTTGATTGGACAACCTTTTACCGAAAACGAGTACATTACCATTGTAAAACGAGGAAACAACATTCGAGTTTTTGAAGAGCAACAGATCGAAGACGAGGAATGTTTTAAAGACTTAGTAGTACCACCTCTCCCAAAGCAGGATGTTAAACTATGGGCGAAAGAGAAGTCAGTCATTCCAGCTGGCTACATAGGCTTTATAACTGCATGTGCTGACCATTTGGAACAAGATTCTGATATTTTCATTGACGGCGGTGCAAATCGTGGTAGTTCTTTGATTCCGAGTTGCGTTGTGAACATTAAAGATGAAGTTAACATCCCAGTTGTCAACATAAGTTCAAAGGAAATCGTTTTTGAGAAAGGAGTTACGCTGGCACGAGGAGACCAATGCGTTGAAGATTCCAGTGTCTGGGAGGAAGATGTTCAAAATCCAGAAAAATGTGAGTACACCGTCTTTCATCAGTTGTAGAGATGTCGTTTTTGGAAACAATTGACATAAATCCCAAAGTTTCTACTAATGCTAGAGAAAAATTATTACTTATTTTGAAAGACTACCGAGATTGTTTTGCTTTGAATATGACAGAGTTGGGTTTTACAAAAGAAGTAGAGTTCGATATAGAACTAAATTCAGATGTTCCTGTAGCTTATCGTCCTTATAGATTGAGTCATAGCGAAAGAGAGTTTTTGAGAGGATAGATTGAGGAAATGAAGGCTGCTGGAATAATTCAAGATTCAGTTTCAAACTACTCGAGCCCAATACTGATTGTAACCAAGAAGAAAAGTGATCCAAGAATTTCCGAGATAGCTGAGGTACTTAAAAAAACAACTAATTTGGACCAAGCTGAGAAACAAATTCATCAAGATTACGAGTTGAGTCATGGTCGAGTTTTCAAGAAAGAAGCTGACGAGTTAAAATGGTATGTTCCAAAAAGTGCCAGAAATCAGATCGTTACGAACTGCCATAATAAGTTAGGTCATATTGCGTTTGACAAAATAATTGGGAAGATAAAAGAGAAGTACTGGTTTCCAAGGATGAGAAGGTACTCGTATGTTAAAAGTTTTATTGGATCCTGTATCGAGTGTCTTTATCATAAACAGCCAGCTGGTAGAAAACAAGGGTTTCTTCATTCAATTGACAAAATTGGAGTTCCATTCCATACGTTGCATGCGGACCATCTTGGTCCATTTGTTAGAAGTTCCAGAGGCAACCAGTATGTTTTGGCTATCATAGATGGGTTTACCAAATTTTTGTATTAAGATCTGTACGAGATGTTAAAGCACATACCACTACTAAAGTCTTTGAAGATGTAATTACCACATTTGGATCGCCAACACGTGTTATTACAGACCAGGGTACTTCCTTTACTGGGAAGGTCTTCGAGAAAATGTGCAACGAGAAAAATATTGTGCACATCAAAAATGCAACGGCAACACCGAGGGCTATCGTCCAAGTTGAAATATTGAACCGCAGTATTACACCTATACTAGCAACTTTGAGTCAAAAGGCTGATGGCTCCGATTGGGATCAATTCGTTAAAGTTGTGCAATGGAGTCTAAGCAACACGATTCATGCAACCCTAAAGCACCATTTGAAATCCTTTTCAATTATGATCCAAGAAATATAGATGGAAATCCCATCGACGACGAGTTTAACAAAGGAAGAATCTCTAACAATATTCAAGACGTTCGAGAAAATTTGAGTAAAGTTATTAAAGAGAATCAAGAGTATCAGCAGAAGTTATACAATAGTAAGAGGTGCGAGGCAAATAAGTATTTACCTGGAGATTTTGTTATGGTTAAACGAGCTTATGGTGTTACTGGAGATTCTCACAAGTTACTGCCTAAATATAAGGGTCCGTACGTTGTAACTGAGGTTTTACCAGGAGACCGATACCGAGTTCAAGATGTTCCTGAAATGCAGAGGTCACAAAGATTTTACGATGGTATAGCAGCAGTTGATGACATGAAACGAGTGCCAACAGATATAGTACAATCAAGTATCAAGTCGGACGCGAAAAAGCAAACATTATCAGCAGAAGTGCGACCAACCAGAATTAAAACAAGACCAATTCGCTTTAATGACTTCGAGATAGATTAATCGAGGGCGATTATTAATGTGGATGGCCGAATGTTAACTACGCCACTGCAACTGCTACTCTAGAGAATAAATACGAACAGAGATACACAGATAACCAATGACAGAGACGACAACAATTGAGTAGTAATCGAGATCTTGTAGAATGCGGCCACGAGTTTTGAGAAGAGTTCTATTTTTTTTATACTATCTTTATATCTTATTTTAATTTTAATTATTTGTTTTCAATAAAACGAACTTTAAAATTAATTAATAAATTTTATTAATCTGTAAACTTATCTGAAGAAAAATGGTTGGAAAATATATACGATGTACAGAGACGCAGTGCTGGACTGATAATGCATTAACAAAAGCCCAAAATGCCGGCCAAAAAATTATAATTTCTACTTTTCCTAATTTTGTTTTAAGTGAAGTTGTTTTAAATTTATTGTTGTTTTTATTTTGTTTTTATTGATTATTGATTATGATTTGTTTAAAATAAAGTTTGAATTAAATTGAAAATGGGTTTTGGTTTACTTGCCTAGTTGGTTTACGTACAAGGGTAAAATGCATACCAGTATGCCATTTTACCCGGAAAATTTTGATCGTTGGAATTTGAAGAGTTTTTGAAAATTAAATACTATAAAAATTTTTTGAAACTTTTTAAACTCGTAAAGCAAAAAAATGTAAGCGTTATTAATTAAGCTTTGAAAAGAATATAACATTTAAGTTTAAATGTCACATTTTTGTGAGATAAGACACATTTTCCTTAGGGAGCCATTTTAGGCCACCTTCCCCTAACATTTTTCAAAAGTAGCACTTATAGAGTAAAGATGTGCTTCAATTTTCGTGTTGCGATACTAAAAAATTAAAATAAGTATTCGATGATTTAACTTTGATAAAAGGGTAGAGAAAGTATTATGCTATGTATATTTGATTAAAACTTGCAAAATCGTTGTTTTAACCTAATTTCATACTAAAACATCGTATTAATTCAACTAAAATCACTGATATTTTTTACTTGTGATATAGGTACTATAGGGCAAGTTCTGCATTTGGAAAAAAATCGAACTCGAGATTTTGATCAAAGTTGACACTACGATAATAGCGAAGACGAATAAAGTGGGTCCGGCAATTCCATCTGTCTGTCTGTCTGTCTGTCTGTATGTCTGTCTGTCTGTATGTCTGTATGTCTGTACCTCGATCTAGAGCCTAAGCCACTGGACCTATTTTCTTCAAACTCGGAAGTTAAGGGGCTTCGGTGTTTCCCTAGAGGGGAAATTGAAATTTTTTTTTAGCTCTAAAACAAACGGTACCCCCCATACACCCGTAATGCAAAATCTTATTTATCTCGAAAACGGCTCTAACGATTTTGATAAAAAAAATTAGGTGTGATATTATGGGCATGGACTACGTTTTGGTAAGAAAAAATTTGGGGCAAAATGTTATTAACGGTACCTGTCATAGAACCGTTTTTTTTTGATTTTCGACTTTCTCATTAACGGCTCTAACGATTTTAACCAAAAATTTTCAGCAGGAGTCCCCCTTAGTTTAAAATAATATTGTATATACAAATATTCGAAAAATTATTTCTTGGTTTTGTTTGAAAAAATTTTTTTTTGAAAAATCAATATCTTCAAAACCTATGAACGATTATTTTTTTAAAGTTATTTCCTAAAATAAATATTATTTAATACTTAAAATTCGCATCCCAAATTTTTTGCTTGAAAAATTTTAAAGAAATTTCTTATATAAAAAATATAGTTAATAATAAAACGATTTTTTAAAGTTCGTTTGCATAAATTCATACTTTTCTAGAAATCAGACGGCAATTTCATTTTAAATTCACGTTTTATATTTATAAAATGTATCTTAAATTCGAAAGTACTTTTACATAAGAGCAAGTTCGTGCGATCCAGTCGTGCATTTTATTGTGTAAGCAGATAAGAGGGAATTTTATTAACAATGGTAGATTGAGCTGAAGGGAATAAAAAGCCAATGTGGCCACGCATTTATAGAATTTTGTTTATGCTATATACTTACTAGTCACACACATTTGCGTTAAAGACGGTGTTCACATTGGACTTACTCAACCGATTTATTTTGCTTACTGTTCAGACACAAAAGTAGTGTGAACACTCCAGACTCACTTTGACGTCTTGTAGTTGTCAGTTGGCCATTTGCTAAGCCACTACAAATATACAGTGAATTACAAAAGTAAGTAAGCACCTCTTAGTTTAAAGATCATTTTCTTCAAACAATCGATAGTAATGTTAAAAAAAAAACTTAATATTTTTGTCTATAATTTATATGTATTTCGAACTAAAAAGTAATATTTCAAATAAAACAACTGTGTTCTAAAAGTCTGCTTGTTTAGATTCATGGGTTTTTGCAAAAAAAGAGCCGCTTTTGGTGATTTATTTTACTCATGTAAGGCTTCTTTCTAATATTTTGACCATGATAACCGAATTGGTAGAGCACTCGTCGAATATTTTGAGGGTTACATGACTTACCTGTTTCTTGGGTTATTTCTGCTGATATCTTTGATGGGGTTACTTTGGGATTCCTCTTCACTTTCCTAACAATAATACGACATTCCTGCTTCTCATTGTCATTGATAGAGGGTCATTTTGCAAACTTCCAATGTTATTTTATATGGTTATTATTTTGTGTATAGTAGATGGACTTTTGTTAACAATTTAAAATTCTCGCACTCCGATTTATTTTCCAAATAGTGTTTGATTGTAATTTTTTTTAAATGAGTGCTTACATACTTTTGTGATACACTGTACCTTCGCGTGTCATATTATGTCACCAAAACAAAACTCCATTGATTTATAATTTGTTTTAAAAATCCTGCCTCACTTTCCCGTCTCTTTCTTACCATGAAGTGCGAATGAGAAAAAACACAGAGACGTCAAAATAAGTCGGCGGAGTGAGTCCAATGTGAACACCGTCAAATGCTTCGTAAAAGAACAACGAAAAAAAAAAAGATTTTATGAGAATTTACTTCGGTATAAATTACAAAATTCATTACGAATTATAATTCCTAGTGTAAGACACATCTAGTGGAATTTCAAACGTAACCTTGACCTTGATGTCAAACACAAACTAAATACATGAACACGCCTATTCCCCATTTTCTACAATTTAGGGTGACATTTTCTTTTACATGTAATTAAAGAGGAGAACAGTTTGCAGCGCCATTATTTCTCATTATTTTAGTATTGGTTTGGATTAGATTTTCGTTGAACGATCGGCTTAGAGTTGAATTGAAATTAATTGAAGAAAGAATCTGTTTGTAACAAAAAAAAAATATATTAAAACGCCAGTACTGTGTCTATATACATTCAAAATGAAGGGCGTATACGTTAGAACTCTTAGTTGTTTCTGTTTTGGGATGCCTTGCAAATGCACAAACAAATTTATTTTAACTTACGTGTTAATAGCTTATGTAACTTTCAGGCTTAATTAAATTCAAATGTTTGACAACTGAAAGTTCTAAACTGAACAGCTGCTTTTGAGTTAACTTGAGTTGAATTATTTGTCCAGAACTGAAAACGTTACCCTTTTTTATGACAAAAATACGAGCATTAGCAGGTTTAAGAATATTTGCCTAGTGCTGGTGGTAACTTTGAGCTTAACCTGCAAATAAATTGAACCTTACTTATCTCAGAAATAGTTTTTCAACTTAGAATTAACTTATAAATTGTCAATTGCACTATGGAAATGTGTTTTGACTATCGAAACAGAGATATGCATGCGGTACTATGAAAAGGGTGATTTCCATATCACACCCTTAAAATCAATCTGTCTACAAAATACATAATATATCTTGATAAATTGGATAATATTTATTAAAACCATGTTAAAATTTTGTGTGGGTGGAATCTCTTTACGGATATAAAACCTATAACTGTGTCGCATTGTATGCGCTTTTCAGTAAAATAAATATGAAAACAGAGACTTACCGCCACTCTATACATCCATGTTAAAACTTAATTTTAATTAATGGATTTGTGTAATTTACATCAGGATTAAATTTTTAATCTGGATGAATCGAATGAATAATATGCCCGTTAGACTCTGTTTCAATAGTGTACAGAGCTCCTCACAGATCTCATCCTCACAGAACATTGATGGCGTAGTAAAAAGTCACAATCTAAAAAGGCTCTTAAGTTGATGGCAAATATGAACATTGGGGCTGTTATCGTTAAGATGATCGTAAATAAGAAGAATATTAGAGAAACGTCAAAACGCTCAAAAATGGGATTGCTCAAATTGTGTCTATTGACACATGAAATCACAGCACCTGGCAGTCAGCGCGTGAACCTACAATTGGAGATAGATTTTTTTTCGATTATGCATTGTAATGTATTTCTCATAAGAAAGAAGCAAAAAAGTGTCTGAAAAACATTAATTTAACTAGTTAATTTTATATTTACGGGTATCAATATTATGATTATAAAAGAGTAATTATATGTCGATACCTTCCCGTAAAAATGTATTAAGCGATATTTTAAAATTTGTTTCGTCCAATAAAATACACAACAAAATAACGAAATGAGACGTTTTTTTCGTTTCCTGAACAATTTTAAAAATGTCGCCTAATACATTCTTACGGGAAGGTATCGATGGTGTTTCTTTCAAAATCAGGTGGAAAATATATCGAAAATATAATAAATCCCGTGTAATGTGTCCTCAAAAAGTGTAAGCAAATCGCAAGAAAACAACAACAAATACTTGAAAACAAAAGGAACTACAGTAATCCCCGCTTAGTTGCACCTCGCTTAATTGAACATCCCGCTTAATTGACCGAAAAATTTGCTTTGCAAAATTTCCCGTATTAGTAGCATAGCTTTTTAGATGGTTAATTGAACCCCGCTTAATTGAATTACTCGGTTAATTGAACTTTAAAATATGCACCCGAAAAAAAAAATATATGGACATTTTTCGGATAATTGGACGTACAATAAATTTTAATGAAACAAATATTAGAAATATTTTATTACTTAACCTACGTCTGAAGTGGTTTTTTAAAAGACAGGTATTATTCAAGATAAAGAGCAGCCGGAAAATGATATCGTGGTCATAGACAACATACTTAAGTACAATGGTTAAAGAAAAAGAAGAAGTTGAAGCCATATTACCATCGACTTTCGAAATTCTTCAGATATTGCAATTCTACGTTTATACTTCTTACCACTAAATAAATTTACAGTTGAGCTGAAAAATAAGAAAACATTGTTCAAAACAAAACAATCAATCAAAATCAAATCACAAATTTTTTTTTTTATGAGCCTTTTGAGGTACATACCTACTATTGTGTTTATTATTTTTTTTTATCCTTTTCGAAGCTAACAGTGACTTTTTTTTAAGAATAATTTATTTCTGTTTCATAGTTTTAATTATGTATGTATTAGGGTGGGTCAAAAAAATCAAGTATCTTTTTTTTGGATCCGACACATGAAAACTAGTTCAAATTTGAATCATTTTGTATCAATACTTATTAAATTATAAAATTTCATATGGTGAAATAGAATTTTTTTTTCTGCTGACATGTTAAATTATATTTCTTAAATAAAAACCTTCTTTTCCTGAAATAGAACATGAACTATCTTAAAATTCAAAAATTAACTGGGTAAATTGGGAATATTTATTGAAAAACTACTAAAATCAGTAGGCATTGGAATTCTACTGCGAATATCTTTTGAATGGCTAGAGTAATCGATTAACTACAGAGATCTTTTTTGTAGAGTGTTCAATTTCCTATAGAAATAATTGAAACTTATTTGACAATAATTATTTTTTATTAAGTTACAAAATTCAAAACAAAAAAGTTATTTTCCTTAAAATACTTCAATCTTTGACGTTGAATATCTTTTAAATGGTTGGATTAGTGAAAAAAGTATTTAATACCATTTTTGTAGAGCGTTCAATTTCCTATTAATATTGACTATGCGATTGGTTAAACGATCTATTGTTGATAAGATATGACCATTTTTATATGATACTAAATTGAAAATGGCAAACTATGATGAGCATAATCTTCCCGTCAATATTAAGAGCTATTATTTGGTAAGTACTTTCTAGAGGTACCTAGGAACTTGTTTTCATGTGTCGGATCCAAAAAAAAGATACTTGATTTTTTTGACCCACCCTAGTATGTATGTTTATTTTTTAAATAAAACGTGTTCAAATATTTTTGTGTGTATATTCTTTTTCAGTTTTTTCAAGGTTTTCGTAAGTTGAAAATGAAATGTTCATAGTAAATTTCTGGGATGAATATTTTAATTTTTAGTTGACCGACTCGTGCAATTATACGGGTTTCGTTTAATTGAACAGGTCGGTCAATTAAGCGGGGTTTCGTTAATTGAACCACCCGGATAATTGACCGAAAAATCTGACAAAATGGTCAGTGCAATTAAGCGGGGAATACTGTATTTGGTATGGTTGAAATGTCAATTTTTTTTACTGATTCTGTTTTACTGCTTTTTTTATATACATACATAACATATATTCAATTTTATAAGTATAATTAACTGCGCCAATGCTTCACTTTCAGATGAGACTTATTTTGAGTTTTTTTTTTTGTTTTTTTTTTTATAATTCACTCGCGCTCAAGGGTATGTTACGAGACCCTTATAATGTTTTAAACACAGCACGGGCAAGGGAGAAATTAGGAGGGGAGAGAAAGGAGGTGTCGATGAACATTGGTTTTGAATGTTTGCAAATTGAAATGGCAAGGGAAAACTGTGCCGGGTAAGTTATTCCATAATCGTGTTGTGCGACTAAAAAACGAATCTCTATATTTGACGGTATGACCAAAGTTAGGCTCGAGGGTGTACTGATGAGCATTCCTAGCGAAGCAGGTATCACGGGTGAATTGATAAAGGATGGAATGCAACTGGCCACTTCGAATGAGCATTGCTTGTGAAAGAAGCGATAAAACAGGGAAATACATGAAACATTCCGACGGTGTTCAAGAGATGGGAATGAATCCATGATAGCTCTGTTTCAAATCAATTTTAACGCTCTGTTTTGAATTCTATCCAATAAATGGAGAGAATATTGAGCAGCGCCTGCCCAAAGGTGTGAGTTATACTCGAGTTTTGCACGTATATACGCCTTATAAATGGTAGCCAGATCAGAAGGGGTGAAAAATTTCTTACATCGATATAGAAATCCCAAGCATTTAGCAGCATTCTTGGCGGTCTCGAGTATGTGATCATTCCAACGAAGATCGTCGTTAACACACATACCGAGTACTGAGAGCTTTTCGGTTTCTTCGATGCAAGTGCCATTTAAGGACAATGGCAAAGGGGGTATATTTTGCTTCAACGACAATAGACAGCATTGAGTTTTCGAAGCAGTAAATTCCACACGGTTTTTTGTACCCCATTTTACAATGCTGTAAAGATCGGAGTTTAATGAACTTATCATACGGTACCGTTGCAAATTCACTTCCGAAGAAGATGGACGTGAATTTGGGAACGAGTATGAAAAGCTTAGAGTGGAGTCGTCGGCAAAACAATGAAGTGGATTAGAAGTTTCAGACAAGAGATCATTTATAAAAATGAGGAAGAGAGTCGGAGACAAAACGGAGCCTTGGGGAACACCAGCATTTATTTTGTGAAGATCAGACTTAAAACCATCCTATACAACATGTATTGAACGACCTAGAAGGTAATTTCTAATCCAAAGAATAAGGGTTTCGTTGATGCCAAACGCACGCATTTTCGATAAGAGAGCCTGGTGCCAAACTCTATCAAATGCCTTAGAAATATCAAGCGCAATAATCTTACTTTCTCCAAAACAATTTAAAGATCTGTTCCACTCTTCGGTGAGATATGCCATCGGATCACCAGTGGAACGATTGCTGCGAAAGCCGTATTGCCGGTCATTAAGAAGCTTTCGATCTTCGAGATATTTCTTGAGCTGATGATTTATCAGAGATTCCATGACCTTGGAAAGAAGGGACGTAAGTGCGATTGGTCGATAGGACGAGGGGGAGGAAGGGTCACCTTTTTGAGGAACAGGCTGGACAAATGCTGTTTTCCATCTTCTAGGGAAGTTTCCAGAACAGTAGGAGCGATGGAAAAGCTTACGCAATGGTTTTGCCAGCGATGAAGAACACCTCTTCAGAAGAATGGGGGTAATACCATCAGGACCAGCGGATTTGTTTATATCAAGATCTCGAAGGGCTCTTGCAACTGTACGAGTGCGGAAATATACCTGTCCCATTGAATGATTTACGTTCTCAAGTACAGGAGGGGCAATGTTGCTAACAGGCAACGTGGAGCTTGCAGCAAAATGAGCTGCAAGTACATTTGCCTTCTCTAAAGAGCTAGTTATCGGTTTGTCTTTGTAGATGAGCGTTTGAACCGAAGATGAAGTTGAATTTTTTATGTTCTTGACAAATGACCAGAAATTTCTACTGCCTTTGGGACATTGCAGGATTTTTTGCCTTAATTTCTGTTCATGTAAGAATTTGGTTCTCTTTATAACAGCGTTGCATTGGTTTCTGATTTGTTTAAACTTTTTCCGATTTTCCTCAGTTGGGTTGGCTTTATAAGAGCGAAAACTTACTTCTCTCAACCTGATAGCTTCTTTACAGCTTGTATCGAACCAAGACTTTTCTTTAGGCTTTATACTCTTAATTCTGTAAGGAATAAACGTACGCATCCCAAGAAAAATCACTTCTGTGATCATATCAGCACTGGCATCAACGTCTATCGAGGAAACATAGTGACCAGTTAAAAATTCTAAAAAAGTTATTAAGACCGTCCCAGTTGGCTTTCTCGTATTGCCAAACGGTCCTAGTGGGATGTTTCTCTTTAACTGGATGAATGGGCCACGAGAAATTGGCTGATATTACACAATGGTCCGAAGTGACGAATGGAGGTTTTACCTTTATGGTATACTTATCAGGGTTAGAAGTAAGAAACAAATCAAGAGTGTGAGCGTTTGCCCAGCAACATCTGGTATACGGGTGGGCTCATCTACCAGCTGAGTAAGGTGGTGCATCTCAGCAAAGATCTCAACATATCTTCCTTCGGGTGTTGTCTGTCCTGAATGGCGGAGCCAATTTGAATTGTGTACATTGAAGTTGTTTATTAGTTTTGCTGTCAAACCGAAAACCAAACAAAAAACAGTAGAGATATTTTAACTAATAGAAACTACGTTTATATACACGGTTGAAGACAGCTTCAACTGCGCTTTCTCCCATTCGTATATCTGCACAGAGTTAAAATTGGCTAATAAAAATAAAACCTCAAATATTGTCTCCTATATACATATGTACGCATTTTAATTAAAATGTTGAATTACTTTCAAGAAATTACTCTTTGAGTAAGGATAAATGAATAATTATCATGAAATAGTTATAATACACATTTTGTAGGGTGCCTCTGAACTTTTTTTTACCAGATAACCGGAAAATTATAAGGAAATGCATAACATCCTTGAATTGTACATTCTTTATAAAATGCAATTAAAAAAATGTGAAGTATTATTACTGCTTGCATTAAAAATGATTTAGTTCAGCTTAAACCGAATAACATAATAATGCCTTGTGGCAAATTTTAAGGAAATCTGTTCATCCGATAAGGCTCGGAGTGCACTTGGACTCACAGTCAAACAGATCGACAAACGGATGGTATGACAACAACCTCTTCCTTGGAATTCTCCTATTGAAAGCAAATTGTTTTGTTTTTTTACAACTTGAAACTTTTAGACATTTCTGGGAAATAAACTTCAGAAAAACGTTGAAGGAAAACATTGGTCTTATGTTATTGAACATTTCATTCGAGCCAAAAGACCAAGTTGAGAGCTTTATTGAAGTCATACAAAACGCTGGGTGGAACAAAATTCCATCCAAAGGTATAAAAAAATTATTGTTAAAAAATAAGAGAATAAAAAAAATATTGGAGCAATTTGCGGATAATTTGACTTCGTAACCGAAATATCTGAGGCAATTTCAATAAAAGTTGTTGCATTTTCAATTAAATTGTGCTAAATCTTCTATACTTCCATGATTTATGCCAGTAATTTCATTTATCATTTTTTATATGAGTTTATATTACACATACATATATAAATTATATTTCCGCAATAAGAATATTGTACGTTTCAGCTTTGACGGTTCCATTTATTCCATCTCACTTCATTGAATGGCAATGTTACGATATGAATTAAGGATAATTAAAAATCAAATTTAAAATAAACTCAAAATATTTCCAGATCCTTCCCTTAAATAATTACGAGTATCTGGTGAGTTCACTTTTAAAGACACCTTTGAAAATAAAAAAATCTTTTCTTTAATCAAATTAGGACTCCCAACTAATTTGTGTTTAGCATATTCATGAAAGCACTCTGCGTTTCAAAAAAGAAGTCGGAAAACACACAATTTAAAATGGTAATTTCTCTATGGAGTACCACCTGACGCCTTGGCAATCTAATGCTAGGTTCCACTTGGATAACGCAACTAACGAAAGTTGTAGAATACAAAATGTATAGCATTAGAGAAAAAGTTACCCTTGGAAGTGATATTAAAAAGAAAAATAAATAAATACATTTCGTGGTTTGATAAATCATGGCGAGCAAGGGTCTAATGACGTACAACTCGCAATATCAACCATCCCTGTGTGTGAGTCGTGTTTTCGGCATAATTTTTTTTGGTTTCTTAAACACTGCATATAATAATATGATGTAGTTAGTTTAGAGCAAGCTACGAACCTGTATTCAGAGCCTTATCATGAGGAATAGATGGGACCTACAATTTTGTGACAAGTCTGAACGGGTAAGATGAGTTGCACTTTTTCATGATATGAAATTCTTTTGAAGCTTTTGCACTATCACGCATAAGACAGTATCCCTGAAAAAATAAACATTTTTGATTTTTTAAGTGGTATGCCGCATCACCTCACTCGGATCTCAATGAATCCATTTTGGTCCCCAGTGTGTGGGTACTTTAGGAATGGAAAGAGTACGATAAAGAATTTCATGTTACGAGTAATATTAAAGGTATAGGGTGCCTCCCTGAACCATCCTGATTTCTGAATGAAGTTAGGGATGGTTTTTAGTTCGCCAAAAAGTGTTCTCCGAAGACATCTTTTTTAGTTGTGGCTAAGTTGCCGCATTCACAAAGGAAGTTAGTTGAAACTTTTCCATCTCTTCGTCCTGACACCTTCTGCATAGATCAGATGTGCTGATGCTCATTCAGCTCAGGTGACCCGTACGGACTTCAACCAACAGAGACAATTGAGGTCTGCTAAGCTTTAGTAGATTCCCTGTTTTTTCCTTGATGGTCAAAGATTCCTTGAAACCCGACCGGTGTCAATTATTAACCATCTATCAATTGCGGTGTTGAGAGAACTTTGGTGAATTCTATGCCTTTTCTGCTCCAGTGGCATAAGTACCAAGGGTACAATTCGACTCGGTTCAAGTGATGAAACGTTTTTGGCCAGTTCATCAGCCATTTCATTTCCATAAATGTCACTGTGTTCCGGGACCGATCAAAGGGTGATTGAATGTTAATTCACTAAGACAATTAGCAAACAGTTTTGACTTCGTGACAATTGACGAAATCGCTCTGATTGCCGCCCGGCTGCCTATGAAGATACGAGTATTAATCTTCTTGTTCGTTAGTTCACATGTGATGTGAAGAAATATTTTCGCAAACTGCAAGCACTTTCGTTCTGAAAACACTGCAAAACCTTGGGAGTTTTAATAATCTATTTATTGTCCGAGATGATGCCTGACCCTATCTCAGCTTCCGTTTTGGAACCGTCTGTAAGGATCGATACATGATTTACGTTTAAGACCCGGTTTTCCATCCGTATGTCCCTTGCTGGACTATTTGTGTGAAAAAATTGGTCAATTTGTACACTCTTTAAGTCGTAGAGCACTTTTGGCCACCAAAGCCTTCGTGAATAGATCGAGCGGGGCAAGTGAGAGGAAAGTTTCTAGGGTTGCAGTTGGCATTATTCTGATGGCACTTGTTGTGTTTTGTCATGGCCACAAGGTTTGTCCCCTTATCGAAGGCTGGCCGCAATACCAAAATTTAAAACATTTTTTTGTGATTTTGAAAACAACATTGCAACAAATTGCATTGTGAAGTTTTTTTGATGCGCAAAATTAATTACCTGCATAGTTAATTGTCTAGTTTTGGTAAGTTAGGCTGGTAAGTTTTGTGTCGAGTATTGTAACATTCGGGGACTCCGAAAAAATTTCTGTGCTGTGTACGTTCACTCTGTTTTAAACAGGCCAGCTGTTTTGGTACTAAGTGAAACCCAGGTTGGTGAAAACACCGATCATACGGAGTTTAACCTAAATGGGTATAGTTTAGTGCCATTATTCTTTTCTCACCATGGTCTCGCCGTATACGTTCGTAATGATGTTGCCTATCAGCTTCTACCACAGTATGGTCCCTGTATAAATACAAATTTTAATTATATGTGGTTCAAATTCACTGTTCAAAGGCGCATCATTCGTACATGTTTCATTTATCGTAGTCTAAATTTGGATAGTAATTCGACTTCTAATGAATTCGATGCCCTGTCCGACTCTATCCAAAGAACTGTTTCCCATTTTCGGCACAGTGAGATCGTTGTTACGGGCGATTTCAATGCACACAATTCTTCGTGACTACGCTATTCTGGTCAGACAACACCCGAAGGAAGGTATGTCGAGGTTTTTGCTGAATTAAACAATCTGACTCAGCTTGTTGACGAGCCAACTCGGATTCCTGACGTTGCAGGTCAATCGGCCAACACTCTAGACTTGTTCCTAACCTCCGACCCTGACCTCAGACCATTGTGTCATATCTGCGAATTTCTCGTGTCAACAAACATCAGTTAAAGAAAAAACCCTGTGAGAACCGTTTGGCTGTACGAGAAAGCCAACTGGGATGGTCTCAACGATTTCTTCGGGAAATTTAACTGATCGCTATGCTTCCTCGATAGTGATGAAGATTCCAGTGCAGATATGGTCTCAAATCTGATTCTTTACGGTATGAGAAACTTTATTCCGAATAGGATAAAATCTATTAAACCGAAAGAAAACTCCTGGTTTGATTCGAGCGGTAAAGAGGCTATTAGGGTCAAATATGTATGTTTCCGTTGTTTTAAAGCCAATCCTACTGAGGAAAACCGGAATAAGTACAAAAAACTAGAAATACTTGTAACGTGCATATCCGACGAACTAAATTTTTACATAAATTACGGCAAAAAATACTATTATGTCCCAAAGGTAGTAAACATTTTTGGTCATTTGTAAAAAGCGTACGAAACAGTACAAAATCCTCAGTTCCAACGCTCGTTTACAATGACACTCCTATTGTAAGCTCGATAGATAAAGCCAATTTGCTTGCAGCATAGTTTGCTGTTAATTCGACGCTACCAGAGAGTGTTATGACTCCTCCTGTACTTGAGACCGTAAACGATTTTATGGGACGAATCTTCTTTCGCACTCGTGCAGTTGCTAGAGTACTCAAAAATCTTTACATTCACAAATCCACTGGCCAGGATAGTATCCCTGCTATTGTTCTGAAGAGGTGTTCTTCAATGCTAGCAAAACCACTGCGTAAGCTTTTCCATCTATCCTACTCTTCAGGTCTCTTCCCGAGTGGATAGAAAACAGCATTTGTCCAGCCAGTCCCTAAAAAAGGCGAATCCTCCGCCCCCTCTAACTATCGTCCAATTGCACTTACGTCCCTTCTTTCCAAGGTCATGGAAACGCTGAACAATTTTCAGCTTAAAAAATATCTTCAGGAACGAAAGCTTCTTAATGACCGGCAGTATGGCGTTCGTAGCAATAGGTCCACTGGTGATCTGATGGTATATCTTACCGAAGAGTGAAACAAATCTTTACATCGTTTTGGAGAAAGTAAGATTATTGCACTTGATATTTCAAAAGCATTTGATAGACTTTGGCATCAAGCTCTCTTAATGCGTTCATTTGGTATTGATCAATCTCTTTTTCGTTGGATTATAAATTACCTTTCAGACCGTTCACTACAAGTAGTTTTGGACGGTTTCAAATCTGATATCCATAAAATAAATGCTGGTGTGCTCCAGGGCTCCGTTTTGTCTCCGTCACTCTTCCTTATGTTCATAAATGATATTTTGTCTGAAACTTCTAATCCACTTAATTGTTTCGCTGACGACAGTACCCTCAGCTTTTCGTATTCGTTTTTAGATTCACATCCTTGTCCTTCGGATGTGGACTTTCAACGGCAGCGTATGATAAGCTCATCAAATTCTGATCTCGACAGCATTGTCCAATGGGGAATCAAAACCCGTGTAGAATTTAATGCTTCGAAAACTCAATGCTGTTTAATGTCGCTAAAGCGTAGCCCTCCCCCAATGCCTCTTCCTATGAGTGATACTTGCATCGAGGAGACTGAACAGTTTTCAGTCCTAGGCATGTACAATGTACATCACAGACCATCTTTTGTGGAGTGATCACATATTTGACGTGCGTCGCCAAAAACGCTGCTAAGTGTTTAGGCTTTCTCCGCCGATGCAAGAAATTTTTTACCCCATCTGATCTGGTTGTTATATATAAAGCCTTTATTCTTCCGAAGCTCGAGTACAATTCCCATATCTGGGCAGGTGCTCCAAAAATCCACTTGAGTCTCTTGGACAGAATTCAAAAGAGAGCTTTAAAAATGATAGGCGACCATTGTCTAACTGAAACATTTGTAACCCGCGAGCACCGCCGCAATGTTTCATGTCTATCATTATTTTACCGCTATTTTCATAAACAGTGCTCTAGTGAAATAGCCAGTTGTATTCCTCCCCTGAAACAATTCAACCGTAATACCCGTACTTCTAGGAATGCTCATCAGTTTACCCTTGAGCCCAATTTCGAACGTTCTGTCAAATACAGAGATTCTTTCTTTAGCCGCACTATACGAATGTGGAATGCTTTACCCGGTTCAGTGTTTCCAACTCATTTCAATGCGCAGACATTCAAAACCAATGTGCATCGGTATCTCCTGTGTTTAAAATTATAAGGGTAATCATAACCCCTTGAGTGCGCGTACGAGTATAATATAAAAAAAAAAAAAAAAAAACAACAACAACACAGAACACCTTAAACGCCATCAGTACTGCTTAATGCAAGCATTTGTAACAATATTTCTTTTCTCTTCGGGTTTTTTCACCTTTAGATACTTGGAAACATCAGCTTGTCACAGTCATCATTTAGCGTGGTGTTAGTTGTTAGTAAATAAATATACATACATATAGCCTAACACTCTACTAAAAAACTAACAAATATGACAAACAAAGAAATAATAATTATTAATCTACTATCTGTAGCTACAAAAATAACTACAAGTCAAATAATACTAGCTATAAAAACAATAACGTTACGAGTAGTTTCGAATACTTAAAGAGAACGCCCATACAACCTGTGCTTAAGTGTAAGCTTTGAGTAACTTAAATCGAAAACATCATGGTTTATATTAGCCTCATGTTTCATACGTGTCAAAGGCTCATTGAGACCATAATTGGTACGGTGGAAGTCTATATGAAAAATTACAGAGTTCCGAGAACTGTGGCTTCTAGCTTTAAAATGGATTTGTTCTAGAAGAACCGGTGAATCTATGGAACCAACCAAGAGCTGGTGTAAAAACATAACATCGCTGACTTTCCGGCGTTTTTCTAGAGAATTCATGTTTAAAAGAAGAAGGCGACTGCTGTATGGAGGAAGGTGATTTGGGTCACTCCAATTAAGATGACTTAATGCGAAGCGTACATATCTACGTTGGACAGATTCGATTCGATCAACGTGTATTGAGTAAAGTGGCGACCATACAGAGCTAGCATATTCTAATTGGGGACGAACAAAGGTGTTGTACAACGAAGATGTTATAAGACTACAAGAAAATTCCTTACTCCAACGCTTAATAAATCCAAGCATTGAGTTTGCTTTACTGACAATTTTCTCAATGTGGAGTGAAAAGTCTAGATTTTGCGAGAAGTGAACGCCCAGGTCGTATGTTGTTTCTACCTTACTTAGAATGGCTTGATTAATGCTGTAGTTGTAACATATTGGGTTTTTTCTTCTAAAGAAGGACATTGATTGGCACTTTGAAACATTTAGAAAAAGATTGTTATATGAGAAGAAGATAAGAAGAAGATTAGGGCTAAGCGCAAGAGTGCGGAAAATTGTTGGTGGACCCGTAATCCTCCAGTTCCAGAGGTCCGAAAACCGTTTAAGAAGCCGATCACCGTGTGTTCCTTGTCGCCGCCTGCGCCACCGTGTGTCCCTAAACCAATACCAC
This sequence comes from Philhelius festivus, assembly GCA_963931855.1. NCBI lineage: Eukaryota > Metazoa > Arthropoda > Insecta > Diptera > Syrphidae > Philhelius > Philhelius festivus. The sequence goes on along the minus strand of OZ007556.1, from coordinate 5,307,336 downwards.
GTAGGACCGCAGCTACCAATGCCAGCATTATATATATTTCCCGACAAACAAGATCGAGTCAAGTTTCCGAAGCCATCAGATCCAAACAGGTCCCTGTTGAGATAACCCGCCAGCGGTACGACCCCTTCGTTGGAATTAGTCTTAAGGGCCCGCAATACCGCCAATCTTTCTATATTCCAAAGCCGTGGGGACGCATTTCCGTCCGAATCAACAAAAGTCGAACGCAAGCAAGCCTCAAGTTTAAGAATCAGGTCAAGGTGATTGACCTGGCACCATAAACCGTTTTTTTTATACTGCACTTTATGTTTTATTATTTAATAGTATATTATTATCGAACACTGAATTGTTTTTTTTTTTTTTTTTCAAATTATTTTAAGTTATCTTGTTTATACATATATTAAAAATTTTGAAATATAAATAGTAATGGTTCCTATTTCCAGATGGCAGTTATCGACGAGAAGGTTCTCGTCTGATTAAGAAAGGGGGGAATGTAACGAAGTTACATATTTCAGCCGCCGCGGCACGCCGACGCTACTACTCAGCTACTTATCTGAAGCCGCCTTTTCTGTTTAACCACCCAACATCCGAACGTATACACCGAAAGGTACAGCTGAAAGTGCAACAAAACTATTGCCTACCTTAAGGCGCCCACGGAGGTGTAGGTACACACAACACGCATTGCAACTAAGTCGTCGATGGTACGAGTGCAACAACAAAGTAGGAAGAAAGCATTGTCAGTGTTACAACAACAATTTACGATGAATACATTCTGTTTGTCTTTTATGTATTCACATTTGCTGACGACGATGGATGTGATATAGGGAGGTAGAAAATCGAGACCAAAGCGGATTTTCTCTCGCCTATTGTTGTTGGGATACCAATTTAGAGTATCAAGGTTACAGACTATCCCCGAAACACGCTGATAAGGTACGTGGTGTGCTATTCAGACGTTTCAAAGCTTTTTGGCCCTGGCCGTAAATTGTGTGTGTGTTGTTCTGCCTTCTCGGTATCTCCCCTTTAGTTTGTCTTAAACTTTGTTTGAGGCTAAGGATTTAATCCTACCCGTTTTTGTACCCCGCTGCGATTTGAGCCGAGGCTAGAGATTAATCTCACTACCGATTTTGCCTGGCACTTCAATCAAAGCTAAGGAATTAATCCTACTTGTCTGACCGTGTCTTGTCGCTGCTTTAGGCTAGGGATTTAATCCTGCTGCGTTTTGCCTATAGCTTCAGTCAAGGCTAGGGAAGTTATCCCACCTTCTGTCACCGCCGCCCCTTGTTTTTGCCACTAACGTTTGTTTGAGGCTAAGGATTTAATCCTACCCCGTTTGTACCCTGCTGCGATTTGAGCCGAGGCTAGAGATTAATCTCACTACCGATTTTGCCAGGCGTTTCAATCGAAGCTAAGGATTTAATCCTACTTGTCTGACCGTGTCTTGTCGCTGCCTTAGGCTAGGGATCTAATTCCACTGCGTTTTGCCTATAGCTTCAGTCAAGGCTAGGGAAGTTATCCCACCTTCTGTCACCGCCGCCCCTTGTTTTGCCACTAACGTTTGTTTGAGGCTAAGGATTTAATCCTACCCCGTTTGTACCCTGCTGCGATTTGAGCCGAGGCTAGAGATTAATCTCACTACCGATTTTGCCAGGCGTTTCAATCAAAGCTAAGGATTTAATCCTACCGTCTGACCGTGTCTTGTCGCTGCCTTAGGCTAGGGATCTAATCCCACTGCGTTCTGCCTATAGCTTCAGTCAAGGCTAGGGATCTAATCCCACCGTCTCACCCTTGTATATGAAATACCGTGTTAATTATTTAGGTATATGAAAATTTGTGAACTATATGAAATACCGTGTTAGTTATTTAAGGATTTGATATAAATGTACAAGTATATGAAATAAATTGTTAGTTAGAATTAAGATAAAACTGAATAAAGTCGGACATTATTTGGAGTTCTGAACTTTCAAAACCGAGTTTTGTGCTTTCTTCGGACTGACCCTGGACAAGCTGACGCTATCTCAGCCTTTGAATAAAAAAGCATCACAGCACCATTCAGAAAACATATTTATGTCATTTTGAAGAGAAACACAATCGGATTGGCTTCTGATGATTTTAAATAATTTAATATCATCTGCGTAGATAAGAACCCTACATGATTTTACAATTGAAACAACATCATTGATTGATACTATGAAAAGAAGTGGACCAAGGTGACTACCTTGTGGAACACCAGAGTCAGCATTAATTGGATCAGAAACGATTCCTCTAAAGAGAACTTGGTATGTCCTTCCCTTCAAATAAGACCTGATCCATTGAACGAATGCAGAAGGGAATCCAAGAGATGAAAGCTTATATAAAATTAGACTATGAGACAACTTGTCGAAGGCTTTACTGAAATCTGTATAAATGCAGTCAACTTGATGACCATCCTCGATAGTTTTATTTGTAAACGACGTGAATTCAACGAGATTAGTAACAGTAGATTTCTTTTTCATAAACACATGTTGCTCGCTCGCAAGGAAAGGTTTGCAGCTGAAATAAAAACTCTTAAATATGATAGCCTCGAATAGTTTCGGTAAGCAAGAAAGTTTGGCTATTGGTCTATAATTAGAAATATCACCGCGATTTCCTTTTTTGTGAATAGGTATAATGAATGAATTTTTCCAAATTTTGGGGAAAACAGCTTGTTTTAGGGAGTTTTGAAATAAAAACGTTAGGGGTCTTGCCAGAGGTTTGCAACAATTTTTTAAAATATACGCCGGAATTCCATCAGGTCCACTGGACGTGTCGTGGTCTAAGCCCGAAAGATGGTCTAATACATCCTCAACTGTGATAATAATATCACTCATTGTGTGGAATGACCACATATTCGACGTCCTCAAAAACGCTGCTAAAGTGCTTAGGTTTCCCTCGACGTCGCAAGAAATTTTTTACCCTTCTGATCTAGCTGCAATCTATGAGGCCTATATTCGTCCATAGCTCGAGTACAATTCTCATATTTGGGCAGGCGGCGGCGCTCAAATAACTTACTTTAGTCTCTTGAATAAATCCAAAAAAGAGCTTAAAAATGATAGGTAATGGTAATATAACGGAAACATTTGAATCTCACGTGCATAGCCAGTTGCATTCCTCCCCTTAAACAGTTTAACCGTAATACTAGCGCTTCAGGGAATGCCCATCAGTTTACCCTTGATCCTAACTTCAGACGTACTGCTAAATTCAGAGATTTTTTCACTTCACAAATGTAGAATGCTTAACCCAATTCTTTATTTTCCTCCCATTATAATATTCAGACATCAAAACCAATAAGCTTCGGTATCTCCTATTAAATCCTCTCCAACTTTCCTAAACCGCACTGTTCTCAAACATTTTCAAAACTCGAAGTCTCTTAAACATAAAAGCATGTTCATGAGTTGGGAATTAATTTTATTTTTGAGGCTATTGCTTATAAAATGATTATATTAAATAAAACAAAAATTATTAATTAATATAAGAATATCCAACTGTTTAGTTCCTTCTAATGATAGCGCTAGACTGGGCAAGGTTCTCTTCAAAGAGTTTCCGACGGTTTTGTTCTCCAGGTTGCGTGCTGGGGACACATTATATGGAGTATTGACGTATTGTGTTAGTTATTTAAGGCTTTTAAATATTGGGTTATACCTTTGCATATAAAACTTATAATACTTTTATGAAGACGAACGATTGGGGTACATCTTAATCATAGCGATTTGTCTCTGCTAAATTTAATAATGAAATAATCTCTTTTTCACTACTCGTTTTTTATCTTATCCTACTCTCCACTGTAAAATCGTGCGCTACTTTCAGCTCCACTACCAGGATAGAGTCAACTATAGATTACATTTACAAAACAAACGTACGAGTAGTATTAATAAAATCTATTTCATTCGGAATTTAGAACCTTCAAGCCCTAGTCTTGTATCTTGTTGCTTCTTTGGGAAGAATCCTGGCCATCTTCAGCCACGAAGAAAAAGCATCACAGTTTAACGGACGAATTCTAAATATTTTGTTCTGTTCTGTTATTAACTCCGTCCTTATTTTTGTGCGATAGCTGTGTTCCTAAAGGAAACTTCAATCTTCTAATCGTAATGGAAATCTTAATGTATGGTAACATTAGGGATGTATGTATAGGATAGATTTGCCCAGTAAACAAACACATCTAATTTCAAAATGAAACACTTGGCCACTTATCTCACATTTACAGGAGTGGTAAATTGCCACAGTTCTTCTTTTTTATTGGCATTTCAGACTTATTAATGCAGTACGTCATGGGTGGCTTCTCCTTTGGACAATTTGGAAAGCTTTGTACTTTTCGTTTGGTCTACGACGACATTAGATTCACTGAGCTATTATATTATTTTATTATAATGAAGTTGTACGTTCAATCGTGCAAATGGTTCGAAGTTTCTCATTATTTTTGTAAGCCGCTTTGGTACACGATAATGGCTGCCTGGGGACACTAGTATAGATAAATCTAAAACATGGATGTAAATAGAGAAAAATAATCGGAACAAAGTGATAAAATAACTTGAGCAATTCTGAATCGTTTCTAATTATGGTATAAGGTTTAAATAAATTAATTAAGCTTAATTTTTTTAACATCATATGTATGTGTATGTGTGTAGTAGTAAAAGTAAAAAAAAATGTATGATTCGATGTTACACCGAAAAAAAAAATTGATAATACAACTGTAAAATTGATATTTTTCGGTGATAAAAGTCGTCCAACATTAAAAATATCAAAATTGATATGTTTGTCATATCAAAATAACATTATTTTTAATGTAAATTTAATAATTTAAATATCAAAATGACATTCAAATATCAATATTATTTTGATAATTTTGTTTACAGTTTAACGTTATAATTATCAAAATGATATTATTCTTTGATACTTTTAAATATACATATATTTAAAAATATCCATTTGATCTCAATCCATTTCGACCTTTTTAAATTAAAACAAAAAAAAAACGTTAAAATTTTCCAAGTAGTTTTATTTGTTTTCAAAAAGTTTTATTTCTAATTACAGAATTTCCATTTGGTAAAACATATTATACGTGAATTGGTGGACCAGTAAATACTTTTAAATTGATTGTCGATGGTTACTCCACAAGCTATTAGAAACAAGCATAGATTTAAGAACGGCATTTACGAATTTCAAGAAAGTGGTTTAAGAAAACTTGGCATTGGCTAAATACTTACATTTTAAGTCATTGAATGTTTCTTGCAAGTTCCACTCTTTTAATAACTTTTCAAGTTCAGAGCACTCGGAATTATTAAAAGTGTTTTCACCGTCACCGACACTTCCACTCAAACTGTTATTAATATAAGAATTCAGTTCATTTTCCGACCACACAACACAGTTATTATAATCAATATTTTCACTTTGATCCATTACGAAAACAAAATTTATAAGCGAAATCACAAATATCTTACGTACTTTACCGGTTTAAAATCAATAGGCATTTTTCTTTTTTAGTTCAGTATAGAGCTCCGAACAGAGTCCGAGCATGTCGAGCATGTTCCGACTTCCGAACATCCTCTGAACCAAGCGTGCTCTGAGCGCTCTGAGTATTTTTTGAAACACACCTGAACACATAGCTGTCGACATTTTTTTTTTTTTAAATTTCCATCTGTCAAATGCCTGTGTTAAGCATTGTACTCTGTCTGCTCAGTTATTTTATTCTGAGCTTATAGAGCGCACTCTGAACACGCTCAGAACATGCTCAGAACGAAAAAAGAAACACATTTACGAAGCTCTGAACGCTCTGAACTAAAAAAGAAACACAATTTATTTTTTGACAACTCAGGCTCTGTTCTGAACTAAAAAAGAAAAACGCCTAATGACTGAGTAAAAAGTAAAAGGCTACTTAGATCGATTGGGAATTTTGATATTTTAAGTCATCAAAAAAATGTAATTTTTACATTTTCCCCATCAAATTGATATTAAAACAATGTTGTTTTGATATTTAAAAATATCAAAAATATACTATTTATATTTTTTTGTATCAAATGGATATTTAAAAAATGTTGTTTTGATATTTTAAAATATCAAAAATATACTACGAGTATTTATATTTTTAATATCATTTTGATACTGAAAAACGTTGATCTTACATTTATTGTGAAAATGATATTAGTAATGGAAATAGTAGTTTTGATATTAAAAATTGATATTACAATGTAAAAAAATGACTTGATAAATTGATATTTTATTGTTTTCCTGATATGAAAAATATAATCGTGATATTTTTTATATCAGAATAACAAATTTTTACTGCAATTTTAGTGAAATTGGTATGATATGTGTATTGATATTGAAAAAATATCAAAATGATATGTCTTTTTTTTTTCAGTGTACGTACTTGCTCTTATGTAAAAGTAGTTTGGAATTAAAAATGCATTTTATAAATACAAAACATGAATTTGATGAGATTTCTCGAAAAGTATGAATTTGTGCAAACAAAATTTCAAAATCGTTTTTATTTTAAAATATTTTTTTTTTGTATAAGAAGTTTGGGATCCCAAACTTAAGTATTTAGTAATATAGATTTTAGGAAATAATTTCAAAAAATTATCGCTTACACGTTTTGAAGATGTTGATTTTTCTAAAAAAAAATATATTTTTTCGAATCTCCTTTACAAATATTTTGGTCAAAATCATTAGAGCCATTGTGAAGAGAAAGTTGAAAATCAAAAAAGCAGATCTATGACAGGTACCGTTAATAAGATTTTTTCCTAATTTTTTTTAATAAAAATGTAGCCCATCTCCATGCCAATAAAAAACACACTTAATTTTTTTTTATCAAAATCGTCCTTAGTACCTACATCTCAAGTAAAAACAGAAAATCTTTTGTAGGTAATATTTAAAATACATCAAAAGGAAACACGCGGACAGGAGTGTGCGACCACAAGATGTCTTAAATTTTGCTCAATTTATGTTACAACCCGTTCTCCAAAAGACTATTTTATTGCCTCTCCAAATTATCAAAGAAAACTTCATTTAAGACTGTTATGCTAAACAAGGAAAAACACCAAATTTCGTATTCAATAAAACTCTCGTAGTAATGCAACTGAAAACCAGCCCTGAATTCTCCCATGGCCCATGGAAGAGGTGTTAAATGACAAGGAACAAATAACCCCAGAGGCCATTAAACAATATTGAGATGTTCCGTTTTTGTTCTCGTGTCCGTTGTTTCATTACACAAGAAATGAATCCCCAAATGAATAACCAACGATAAAAAACAAGGAGTCTGCGATAAAGATCTCAACCGCGTGGTATTTACAGCTTTCCCGGCTATAATATTAAATGGCCGTATACCCTCAACACTTTGACCTGTTATTTTGTAAAATCATTGAAATAGCCTCAAGTTCTTGTCCTTCTACATCATTAAGCACTCGATTCCTTTGAGATAGAAAGTACACAGAATACTCGTAAAAATTACGAAGTGAATTTCTCGTATTTTAAAATACCCTTATTTGCATTTTCCTCAAAGGATTTTACAAAATTAATTAAAAAAAAGAAACAAAATAAAACCATACAAATTGAAAGGATTTATTGCCCGTAAATTGAGTTTCTGAAATGAATGATTTTTCTGTGAAATTGAAGTTAAAGTTATGACAGTAGCTCGAATTCTAACGAATGCGATGCTCTGTCCAACTCTTTCCAATGAATCGTTTCTAATTAACAGCGCAGTGTAATCGTTGTTACAGCCGATTTCAATAAACAGAGAGGTGCAGATTGGCTAGTCTTCAATGTCATGCCTTTTCTTAGCTCAGAAGAATAGCCAATGTGCTTGAAGCTAAACTTGGGAGCGTATACAATCTTATGGGATACATTTTCTTTAACACGGCTTCAGTTTCAGAAATACTAAGAAATCTCAATGTACACAAATCCACTCGGCCAGATGGTATACCTCCGATTGTTCTGAAGATGTGTTCTTCAACTCTGACAAAACAATCAGAAACTAGTTTTCCGACCCCACAATTCAACTTGTATTGGTTTGTTTTAAATCTGATAGGTACTCACAAAATAAATGGAGGTGTGCCACAGGGCTCCGTTTTGTCTCCAACTCTTTTTCTCATATTCATCAATGATATTTTGTCTGAAACCTCAATTGTTGTATTCGTAGTATAGTATTCGTTACTATATTCCCTGTCCATCGAACTGTGATTCCGATAGCATTCTCAAATAGGGAAACATAAACCGGGTCGCGTATTGCCAAACTGTATATCAGTACAGAGCTCCGACGCTCTATAATAGACTACAGAATGCTCATTCAAATTAAGAGCATACTATATACTGTGTCAGATCCAAAGCAGATTTTTCTGTGTTGGTATACATTTTGCTCAGGAAACTAAGAGCAAAGTACCTGTGATTACAGAGCCATCGTTCACGTTGGTGTGGTTATTGTGTGTGGTGTGTAGTGCCGTGACATAAGGCCAAGTGACAAAAGGCCAAATTTGTTTGTGACTTAAGGCCAAACATAAAATGTTTTGTCTTGAGCAACAGTACCTTGTGTGGCCCGCTTCGCGGGTTTTCAGGATTTTAACTCCCTTTTCGGGGCTCACCAGGCGCCTGTAGCAACAGTTTTCCTGAGCAGCAGTACATAAGTGTTAGTTGTTTACTCCAATTAATGTAAAATACAAAACTGTTGCTACAGGCGCCTGCCTGGCGACTGAACATACCCTAAGCGGAGCAACGGAGTTGCGTGAGCGGGTGTGAGCCCCGAAAAGGGAGTTAAAATCCACAAAACCCGTCGAATTCAATGCTTCAAAAATACAATGCTCTCTCCTGTCATTGAAATGGAACCTATTTCCGTGTTGCTTTTCATGAGCCGAACTTTCGTTGAGGAAAAAACAGCTTTCTTTTCTCTTTATCTGCATCACAGACCATCATGTGTGGAATGATCACATATTCGACGTCACTTAAATCGCTGCTTAGTGCTTAAGTTTCATTCGACGATGCAAGAAATTGTTTACCCCTTCTACTGTAATCTATAAAGCCTATATTCGTACAAAGCTTGATTATAATTTAGGGAACTGCAATCAGTTAATCCTTCAGCCCAATTTCAGATGTACTGCTAAGTACAGAGATCCCTTATTTAGTCGCACATAAAAATGCGGAATGCTTTATCTAGCTGCGTTTTCCTTCCCATTTCAATATCCAAAAGATATTCCAAGCAAATGTGCGTCGGTATATTTCCTCTTACATCTTTCCCTGTTTTCCTTACTCTCGTAATGTAGCTAAACATTTTAAGGGTAGTCATTATGCCTTTTGTGCGTGCAAATTATGAGCTTATAAGTTATAAGCTACAGACTCTTATCGGTGTAATTTTATTGAGCAATTAACGTTTTTATTGCCCTTTTATTGCTTGAATAATATTTATGTTGTCAAAAAAACCACATACATGAATAGCAATATGACTCTTAGTTTATATGGGTATGTTTCTGCCTGATTCTAACCCGTCAACAATATATACGAGTACGTACAGTGTATAAATATAGAGACTTGTTGACGCAATGCTGCGCAAAAATCTGAACTAGAAGCATTCCCTTTAAATATTTACACTTCAGACCAACCAGATGACTGATGACTCCCTCACATACTTTAAGTCCAGCTCACCGATATTTGTTGGTTGAAGAATTGAAGCACACTTCGACTACGAATACGATTACGAGTTCTATCAAACACAGGCTAGAAAATCAACTCCGCCAAATTCGAAGTGATCTGTTTAAAATGAACTAGGAACTGAGGAAGAAGATGTGCTGCAAACCCAACTACTGTCAGTAAGAAATAAGGTCAACTACTTGCCAATAGGTAAGTAATATATACGTTATGTGGAAATCCCCATGTGGTCTGTAGTGACCAAAACGAACAGGGCGGCAGGGAGAAGAACTAAAAAATAGAATTCTGTTTTCATGAGCTTTGCCTTTCCAGGATTGTGAATAGTTATTGTTACAAAAATAAAAAGTGAAATAAATATACAATTAATTTCGTGTTTAAACAAAAAGATTGTTGTTTCATTCATAATTATTTCTGTGCGTTGTTGAATCGTTTATAAAGGTCGGTTAAATTTTAAGGGCCGATGTTGAATGTGAACCACACCTAAACGTCAAGTTTTTTTCTGCATTTCATTTGACATTTTTCAATTTCAGACTAACTCAATTTGAACCATGGAAAGATACACAATCGAGCGACGCGACGCGTTAAAGTTATTCAGGCTTATTATGAAAATAAGCGTTCAAATCAAAATGCATATCGTGCACTTCGTGATTTTTTCGGTCAATTTAATCGTCCAAATGTGCGTACAATCAGAAAAATCATGCAACAATTTGAGCAAACCGGGTCTGTAGCTCTGTAGTACAGTTCGTACAGCAGAAAATATTGCTGCTGTTCGCGATAGTGTGGCTGAAGAGCCGTCCACCTCAACTCGTCATCGTGCCCAACAATTGCACCTCTCACGCTCGTCGTTGATGAACATTATGCATAAAGAGTTGCATTTACACGCGTACAAGGTGCAATTGACTCAAAAACTAAGGCCTCTTGACCATTTCAAGAGTCGTCAATTCTTCCTTTTAAATTCAATGTCCTTTTGGCCCAATGGTATTATTATGCACGAATTCGAAAACCGATCATCAAACAAAGAAAAGACAAATTTTCTACGACATCAGACAATGCGAAAATCCCGGCGAAGCAGCTACAACAAGTACTAATATATTACCAAAATGTTAATGGATTAAGGACAAAAACCAGCAAGGTTTATAAAAATATAAATAATATCCCACATGACATTATTGTGCTAACTGAAACATGGTTGAATTCATCTTTTGCTGACAATGAGCTTTTTGACAATACCTATCAAGTATTTCTACGTGATCGACACCTTCTTAATGACTCAGCTACTGTTGGAGGGGGTTTATTAATAGGAGTAAGAACCTCTCTTATTTGCTCACTTGTTGATGATTTTCTTCAGTCATCACTTGAATTGCTTTGTGTAAAAATAAAAGTGTCATCCTGTTATGTTTACGTGGTTGCTACTTATATTCCACCCAGCTCTAACACCGATATTTATGAAAATTTTAACAATTCCATTGAAAACATTTATGAGAAAATTGATCCAACTGACGAAGTCATTGTAATTGGGGATTTTAATCTTACAAACTTGAAATGGTGCAGATCTACTAACGATGATATCTATTTTCCAATAAACGCATCGAATATAAACGAATTTTGTGTATTGGATGGAATGGCTTCCTTTGGCTTAAATCAGCTGAATGGAGTCAAAAACCAAAATGGAAGAATATTAGATCTTGTTTACTTCTCTGATGTATTGAATACTGATGCTGCCGTTATATAATGCGATTCAAAGATTGTAGAAGAAGATCGCCATCATCCAGCTTTAACTATTTCATTGAATTTATGTGTATGTAAAATTCTGAATGCTTGTAAAAATCAACTTGAGTTCAATTTTAAAAAATGTGATTTTAATCAACTCTTTATCTTATTAATGGAGACAAATTGGGATGATTTATTTTCAAACTTGAGCTTAGATGAAATGATTTTGCGATTTTATGAAATTTTGTTTGATTATTTTTTAGATACCATCCCATTTCGCAAAGCAAAATATTTAAGTAATAACCCGCCATGGTTCGATTCGCATATAAAAAAATTGAAAAATAAAAGAAATAAAGCCTGGTTGAAATTTAATCTATCGAAGACTGAAGAGACATTTCGTGAATATCAAGAACTGCAAATCGACTTTATAAATTATTAAAATCTACTTTACTCTGATTTTATTTCAAACACTGAATGTAAGCTTAAAGATGATCCACAGAAACTTTGGAAGTGTTTCAATAATAAAAGGAAATCTGATGGTTACCCAGTTAGTATGAACTATCAAAATTCTTCAAGTCATGATCCAGAAACGATATCTAATATGTTTTCTGATTATTTTAAGAGTGCCTTTGAAGACTTTTCTTCGAATACTTCTTCTTCCATCCCTTCTTATACTCAACAATACACTCATCTTAATTTTATAAATTTTTCGATTACAGAAGCTTCTATACACGACAATATTTTGAAACTTGATGAATGTTTTAGTCCTGGCCCGGACGGTGTTCCATCCTTTATATTAAAAAAATGTGTGTCTTACCTATCTTATCCGTTATATGTTCTTTTTAACGAGTCGATTAGAAGTTCGAAATTTCCTGCTCTTTGGAAAAATTCATATTTAACGCCAATACATAAAAAAGGCCTAAAGAATTTAATAACAAACTATCGTCCTATTGCGAAACTATCAGCTATCCCCAAACTTTTCGAATCTCTGGTTTGTGACATACTTGCTTTTAATTGTTCATCCGTTATATGTGAAAATCAACATGGTTTTGTAAAGAAAAAATCCACGGTCACAAATTTATTACAATTCTCTACCTTTTGTCTAGATGCGTTTGAAAAACACTCTCAAGTAGATTGCATCTTTACTGACTTTAGTAAAGCCTTTGACAAATTAAGTCCAAAATACTATTAGATAAATTAAGGAATATTGAATTTAACCATTGTTTTGTTTTGTGGATATCTTCATACCTTAAAGATAGATTTTATAGTGTAATATTCAGAAATAACCGTTCGTGTCAATTTAAAGTTAATTCTGGTGTACCTCAAAGGAGTCATCTTGGCCCTTTGCTATTTGTTTTATTTATAAACGATCTTCCTTCTATATTAAAACATTCTATGGCTTTAATCTATGCTGACGACGTGGAAATTTTTCGAACAATTAACTCCATTGCGGATTGTGAACAACTACAAGACGACCTTCGGAGATTTTATGAATGGTGCAATAATAACTGTTTGTTTTTAAATATTGACAAGTGTAAGACTATGTGTTTTACACGCAAACGTAGTTTATTTATTTTTGACTACCTGTTGAATTCGTCACATTTATGTAGAGTGTATAGTTTCTCCGATCTCGGAATCTTATTAGACTCAAAATTATCATTCACTGATCATTATAACTATATTGTAAAGAAAGCAAACAAAATACTTGGTTTTGTAAAAAGATTTTCTCGTGAGTTCCGTGATCCATATGTTATAAAAATTCTTTATGTTTCTTTTATTAGGCCAATTCTTGAGTATGGGTGTGTAGTATGGGCACCATACTACTCTGTACATATAAATAGAATAGAAAATATTCAAAGAAGATTTTTAATATTTGCCCTGCGTTTTTTCCATTGGTCAGATAGAGTTATATTACCCCCATACGCTCATAGACTTCAGTTGATAAGCCTTCCATCTCTTTCTGTTCACAGAGAATATTTGCAGTTCTGTTTCATAACTGGAGTAATGAATGGATCTATTTCATCTTCATCGGTTCTTTGTCGATTAAATTTCAATACAAGTCGTTCTAGTTTAAGAAGAAATTTACCAATTTGTACTTGAAAAGTATTGATAATTCGTATCAATTTATAATTTCGAATTAATCAACCCACGAATAATACGATTCGAGAAGAAAGCAAAGGCAGCGACGAAAAATACAATTTGGTGAACGACGAAGAAAACACTTTAACCTTTCTTAATAGTTTAACAATTTATTACCAAATATTTACCAGATGCTTACTCCTCGGTGGTTGATCAAAGAAAGAGAATGAATATAATGCAAAATTGTTGACGACGAGTCAAATTAACATGATCATAGAATAGAGATAAGAATTTACAGCAATTAAGGCAGAGAAAAGTAATAAATAGGGTAAATTATGTATGCTTGGCGTAGTATCGCACATTTTACAAAAAGTATTTTAGTCATTAAAAAGGTTACATAATGATTAATTTGATGAATTTAGAATTTAAATAATTGAATTTAAGTGAATTTAAATTTTGAATATAAATACAGAACATTCAGCCCCCCCCTGAAAGGCGCAGCTCTTTCAGCAAAAGGCAATGGAACAATTTTAACAATTGGTCTAACGTAGTCTCCAGTTTGGGTACTAATAGTTGCCACTCGAACTCGCTCATCCTTTCCTGGATGGACTTCTTTTATTCGCCCAAGAATCCATTTGGCTGGTGGAAGATTTGACTCCTTGAGCATGACTACATCACCGGGTTTAAGGTCGGGTTTGACACCTTGCCATTTTGGTCGTTGCTGCAATGAGGTTAAATACTCGGAATGCCATCGCTTCCAAAAACCTTGTTTGAGTGACTGCAAAAGAGACCAATTAGTAAAAATGTTCTGAATGAATAGAAATCATAGGTTCACCGATCAGAAAGTGAGCCGGACTTAGAGCTACCGGATCCATATCCGATGTCGGCCACATTGGTCGGGAGTTCAGCAGTGCCTCGATCTGTGTTAGGAGAGTGTACATCTCCTCATAAGTCAGCCGATGATCCTTAATGACTCGATTCAAGTGGAATTTGACGGACTTTACTCCCGCCTCCCATAAGCCACCAAAGTGAGGAGCGGAAGGGGGTATGAAGTTCCACAAAATCTTGTCCTTAGATAGATGATCGATTACGATGTCATTGTGCTGCTGACTCAAGAGAAGCTCGAACATTTCATTGAGACATCGTTTCGCTCCATGGAAATTCGTCCCATTATCGCTCCAGATTTCCGACGGTTTACCACGACGCGACTCGAATCGATCGAGAGCAGCGAGAAAAGCCCTTGTAGAGAGCTCACTTACTAGCTCGACATGTATGGCTTTTGTTGTAAAACAGACGAATAGTGCGATATAAGCTTTGGTAAACTTCGGATTTCGTCCACGAGCCTGTCGTAAGGTTATAGGACCTGCGTAGTCTACACCAACCTTGCTAAACGGTCGCGAAAACAGTACACGCTCTGCCGGCAGATTACCCATTAGTTGGGTCGAGGTTGTCTTTTGTTGGCGGAAGCACGAAACACACTTATGCACTACCTGTCGCAGCAGATTCCTACAACCGATAATAAAATATTCTTGTCTTAAAATGGCAAACAAAAGAGAAACGCCTGCATGACAATGTGAGTTATGAAAATGTTCGACGATAAGTTTTGCGATGCGCGTGTTTTTGTCAACGATAATTGGGTGTTTCGCGTGCAAAGACACATCCGATTCTTGTATACGACCACCGACGCGTAAAAGTCCTTGGTCATCCACAAATGGCGCTAACGACGCTAACTTATTACCCCTTTTGAGACATTTACCACTTTTTAAACTGTTTATTTCCGAAGAAAAACTAAGCGTTTGGTGAAACCTTATAAGTTTAGTTTTTGCCGTAGAAAGTTCGAGAGACGACAAAGCCAACGATTGATTTTTAGAAGGAGGTTTATTCAGATTTTCTAATAGCGTTTTTTCATAGGCACTTAATATTTCATTATTTGCAAGTTTTTTCTTCACAGCAATGATTTTACGAATGTTTGATATATAGCGAATTATTGAAGCAATTACACGAACGGATTTAAGAAAACTAGAGTAATCATCAATTATGTTGCAAAAAATGCTTTTAGGATCGAGTTCTACGAGAGCACAAGTCGTTATCTTTTTTCGAACTTCAAACGTGTCTGGTTGAATATTGTCGACCGAATATTCCGATTTTGGCCATTCGTCCCGTTCTTTCGAAATCCACAATGGACCCTTCCACCATAACTCATTTTGAATCAAATGTGAAGGTAGAACTCCGCGAGAGGCACAATCAGCTGGGTTGCGTTCGGACCGTATATGATGCCATGACTCTCTAGGTATTGTAGAGAGAATCTCCGAAGTACGGTTCCCGATGAAAACTGACCACCTCTTTGGCAAGGCTGAGAGCCAATGTAGGACGATTGCGAAGTCAGTCCAAGCGAAAACTTTCAATTCTTTATCTTGTAAAGAAGTTTTAAGTTTCTTTACTAAACGCGTTAGTAAAACTGCTCCACAGAACTCGAGACGCGGGAGAGAAACGACTTTGATAGGAGCTACCTTGCTTTTCGCTGCAACAATGTTGCTGGTTATATTTCCGAACGAGTCGATACTTCTGCAATATATGACCGCCGCGTAAGCATCGAGGGATGCATCACAAAATCCGTGGTATTCGATGCGTGTCTTTGAAGTCCACATGATTCGTGGAATATTTAGTTTTTCGAGAGTTGGAAGCTCATCGCGAATGCAGTGCCAATTTTTGGCATGATCTGAAGATATGACGTCATCCCATTTGTACTTTTTTCGCCAGAGCTCCTGGAATAATATTTTTATGCCGATGACAACAGGTGTAAGAAACCCGATAGGATCAAATATCCTTGAAGACTCTGAGAGTATTTGCCGCTTTGTTGACGATGCTTTATCATTTAAGTTCACTCTGTACGAAAACGAATCATTTGCAGGAGACCATTGCAAGCCGAGAAGTTTGACTGAGCTGTATTCTTCAAACTCCTTTGGTGACATTTCACGTTGTTCTTCTGGCAAACTGAGAAGAAGAGGCCAACAATTTGTTGTCCACTTTCGAAGATTCAAGCCGGCAGACTTGAGAAGGCTAACCAGTTCTAGGCGGAGTGACGTGACTTCTTCGATAGAATCAGCTCCAGTCATAACGTCATCGACGTAAAAGTCGTTCAGTAAAACTTCTGACGCTCGAGGATGAGTATCTGCTGAGTCGATTGCCAATTGATACAAAGTCCGTACAGCTAAAAACGGAGCACACGCAGTACCATAAGTAACGGTTAAGAGCCGATAATGCTTCAACGGGAGGTGACTGGAATTTCTCCAAACAATTCGTTGGAAGTCTGCATCTTCCTTAGAGACCCTGATCTGGCGAAACATTTTTTCGATATCACCGGATATCGTATAGCGGTGACGACGAAAACGAAGACATATTGCGAAAAGATCTCGTTGATAGGATTTACCTACTAACAGCGATTCATTAAGAGACGGATGTTTATTTGAAGCCTTAGCCGAACCATCGAACACTACCCTGACTTTCGTCGTGCTGCTATCGTCCTTGAGAACCGCGTGATGCGGCAAATAAAAACATTTACAAGAAGACGTATTTATTTCGTTCACAGGAATCTCTTCCATGTGTCCTAGGTTCAAATACTCGTCGATAAAGCTAACGTATTTATCCCTCAAATACTGACTGGATTCGATGCGACGCTCGGTAGGATAAAACCTGTTTAACGCGACGTGGAGGCTGTTACCGAAATCTGTAGCTTTAGTAGACTTGAACGGTAGTTGAACCATATACCTGCCATCAGGTAAACGAGAATGATGTTTAACGAAAATGTCTTCTGCCAATTTATCATCGATAGACAGAGTAGGTTCGAGGTCAACTTCCTCAAGACGCCAGAAACGCTCGAGATCAAACGAAGTTGAAGTGTCCAAAGATACACAGTATGAATCAACATATTTTTTAGCGGAAGTGCTGGCGGTTTCTATGTTTCCACAGACAACCCAACCGAAAATTGTCGGAACGAGATCAGGCATTCCTTGCTGACCACTAACTGCTGAGCCATTTATTATGCTGAACAATTTATCAGCACCGATAAGTACGTCAATGTGACAAGGAATATTGAATTTAGGGTCAGCTAGAGTAAACGAGCTGAGAGACTCGGTATTTGGAACCGTAGAAAACGAGGTCGGTACTACGGATGTAATTTTTGAAACGACGTAGCATTGAATCTCAACGAAGTCTTGAGTAAAGCGAGAATAAAGGTTTAAGTGTACGATTCCATTCGTAACACCTGCTGGTGTTGCTCCAACACCTACGATGGGTATTTGTGCGTTCTTGCGAATCAATCCTAATCTCTGAACTGTGCTTTCAGTGACGAAAGAGACCTGAGATCCCGAGTCTAGCAACAACCGAATGTTTTGAAGTATTCCTTGCTTATCATGAACGTGAGCAACAGCTGTAGGTAATAGCGTTTGATGTGAACGAACGAAAGAAAACGAGCTATTTGCCTGAGCTACTGATGAGCAAAGCGATATAGGCGATTGTGTTGAAGCTACAGAATTTGATGTTGCTGAGTTGGCCGCGGAAATACCAGAAGAAACAGGAACTGTAGAAACGTTTAATGGAGATTGAATGTGAACGAGCGTGTGATGTCGCGAGTGACAAGTTCTGCAACGGAATTTACAGCGACATCTTTGCGAAGAATGACCAGGACGAAGACAATTAAAGCATATAGAATTGTCCTTCACGAATGTACGGCGTGCGGTGATGTCAAGCGACAAAAATTGTGGGCATTGGGTTAAAAAGTGATCTGACTTACAACTTGGACAACTTGTTCTCGATTCCACGAAATGAGATTGAATGACCTTTGGATATTTCGCACGAGATTGAGTTGGACGAGAAAGCGATTGAGCAGCTTCCAAAGCATCACAACGTGAGTTCAAAAACGCTAAAAACTTGTCGATGGAGGCGTTTGCCTTTGCTCCTACCTCAAGTGCCCAAGCTTCTCTAGTTTCCTGATCTAATTTCAACAGCAGAAGATAAATGACCCAAGGGTCACGCCAAGTGGCTCCCAAGGAGTCCAAGCCGCGAATGGTTTCATCGGCTGCGTCGGATATCTTACGAAGAGATTGTATATTAAACGTGTTGATGTTTGGAATCGAAAGAAGCGTTTGGATATGCGATTGAATTATGAAGTTAGGACGATCATAGCGCTTTTCAAGTTTTTCCCAAACATCAGTAAAATTTGAATCAGAAACATTTATATCGCGAATTAGATTTGCTGGATCGCCACGCAGGAATGATTTTAAATAATGAAATTTTTGCGTCGGAGTTAATTCGGTGTTGCTATCAATCGAGCCAATGAAATGATCCCTAAAGCTTGGCCATTCCTTATAATCTCCCGAAAAAACCGATATGGAAAGCTTAGGCAATGCTATGGGACACGCGGCCTTTTTTTGTTCATTTAATTTTTTTAAGAAAATAGCCTGTTGGTTAGCTAGCCTATCTACAACCGTTTCCGAAACGCTAGGTGAAGCAGTTGTAGATAACAACTTTTTTTCCCGAATAACCCTTATTAATGTAGATTGAGCCGTGAAATATTTATTTTCGTAGTCGCAAAAATCATCATTTGGGTCTACAAAATCGTCTTCATCCGAGTGATTATAAAGCTCGTCTGTTAAGCTTACGAATTTCGTCCAAGCATCTTCAAGATTCTCTAAACGAGTCTCAAGAAGCTCCAAAGTAACGCGATCGTCCAAATTTTCTGCGAATGATGATGCCCGAGTCAAAAGGCCTTTCACGTGACCACGCTTTGCCTTAATAGCGTTCATTTTTAAAGTTTTTATCAAAATAAATTTCAATTAAATATTAAATAATCAATTTTATGTTTCAGACTGCACAAACTAACGGTAGCGAAATAATTAATTGAAATTCAATTAAAATAATAGCACAGCACGTGGTTTATGTGCAACAATTCACAATATATTGCTTTATGATAAGCCTTATTGTCCGCACTTTGTATAAAAAAAATCATTCATATGTCCAATTTAGGATTTACAACGAAAATCAACTAAAAATCGCGAAAAAGTTCATTAAATTTGGCTACCGAAGGACCATGAAAAGTATTGATAATTCGTATCAATTTATAATTTCGAATTAATCAACCCACGAATAATACGATTCGAGAAGAAAGCAAAGGCAGCGACGAAAAATACAATTTGGTGAACGACGAAGAAAACACTTTAACCTTTCTTAATAGTTTAACAATTTATTACCAAATATTTACCAGATGCTTACTCCTCGGTGGTTGATCAAAGAAAGAGAATGAATATAATGCAAAATTGTTGACGACAAGTCAAATTAACATGATCATAGAATAGAGATAAGAATTTACAGCAATTAACACTGGAGTGCACGCGTGGCCTACTATAGTAGGCCACAGTAACTGTTTTCTTCATAACTTAACAGTTTTTTATGTCAGAGTAGTGTCAGTTCAGATAAGCCTCATCAACTAAATTTGTCAACAGGTCAGTATCTCCCTTGACGTGTTCGCGAACGCATTGTTCTGTAATTAAGCGCCAAAGTCACTTGTCTACCATAGTAGTCCGCGCGAGTATACGTGTACAAAATTGAGGTAAGCTTTAGTAGTCCGCGCGAGTATACGTGTACCAATTTTGTTCTGTTTTCTGTTTCTGTTTTCTTAGAAAATAAAGGTTTTTCATCATGAGTAATTCAGACCTGGAGAGATGGCTTTTGGAGATGGAGACTGATGATGTCTTCGATGATCCAATTGACAGTGAAGAAGAAGAACTTGCACCGTTACCGGATTTTGAAAACCTGGTTCGTGATCGTGAGGCGGAAACTCAAGTAGTCGAAACATTTGAAACTGGATTGGACGACTCTGACGGCTTTTCGGAATCAGATAATATTCCTCTCGCGGAATTGTTTGGTAGAAGACCATCAGCCTACAAATGTCCAAATGGTACAATTTGGTCAAAAAACGTACCGGCTATCAATTGAAATAATTCCTAGGCAACTAAGGACTAGAATTAGGGTGCTTTTAGGGAAATCTGAAGAGGTACAGCACGAGCTGACACCGAAGATGGGGCGAGTTGGCAGATGCGCTGAATGCTCCAGGGCCCAAAATAGATCCACCAAAAAATGGTGCAAGACTTGCCACAAATGGATTTGTCCCGACCACCAGGCTGTAGTGTGTTTTCGATGCTACGGAAATTGATTTTTTATTTATTTATAACAATTAACAAAAAAAATATGAACTATTGATCTCTGAACTGCCATTTTTGTTATTTTTTTGTATTGAAATAATTATTTGTTTGTTTTTTTATATTCCAACCTAAAATTCATAAATTATGGTTATTAAATGTTTAAGGCAATAAATGAATATTACGTAAAAATATTTGTTTCATTTATATGCTTTCAAAATAAAAAATTATTAACATTTTTAAATGGCCTACCATAGTAGGCCACGCGTGCATTGGTGTAAAAAAATAGGGCGCGTGTACTCCAGTGTTAAGGCAGAGAAAAGTAATAAATAGGGTAAATTATGTATGCTTGGCGTAGTATCGCACATTTTACAAAAAGTATTTTAGTCATTAAAAAGGTTACATAATGATTAATTTGATGAATTTAGAATTTAAATAATTGAATTTAAGTGAATTTAAATTTTGAATATAAATACAGAACAGTACTATTTTAGCAGATCAAACTATGGCGCTTATAGTCCTCTTAACCAGTTAACAAATATTTTTAATAAATTCTCTTTTCTTATTGAATCTACAAATGTAAATCTCAAATCCGAACTCTTTAAAAATAATTTCTATGCTCGATGAAATCGATGAATTTCTGTTTATAGATAAATTTTAGATTTTAAGAAATATTGTAAGTTTAACGTTAGCATTAACGTATTGAAATAAATAAATAAAATGGACGATATGTATGGTTTCAACAGGACGGTGCCACTTGCCACACAGCTAACGACACAATGGCTCTTTTGCGTGTCAAATTCAATGGTCATGTTATCTCGTGTGGTGGCGATGTTAATTGGCCGCCAAGATCATTGTATTTCTTTCTTTGGTGTTATTTGAAAGAAAAGGTGTACGTCGATAAGCCAGCAACAATTCAAGAGCTAATTCGGCACATTAACGGCATAGAACCCCAATTTTCCCTCAGTGTCATCGAAAATTTGGACCATCGGATGGAGGTGTGCCAAAAAGAAATTATTTGTGTTTTATTCAAAATCAACATCGGCCCTTAAAATTTAACCACCCTTTACATATCAGAATTTTTCTATGTTTGCTATTTCAGCAATTATGAACTCATTTTAAGCAAAGTATGATGAATGCACACATGCTGTTGTAATTGTGTTCATAAATGTATTTGAAGCATGTCTTAGGCAGGCTCAGAAATGATGCCTCAACCAACACACTTCCATCATGAAGCAATTGAATTACTAGATGATAGTCTAAAACAAAAAAATTTCACCACAAAACAGCATACAGAGAAGGTCTATGTTTTTGATGTTCGACATATTCTCGAAATATTGTTTCAGCGTTTTCTATTGAATTTCAAACTGAAAAGTGTTTCTCCCTTGGATCAAAACTTTATTTGTCCAACAAGAACCTCTATTGAGCACTCATTAATGCAAGTAAAAAAAACTCTTGAAACGCAACTTTTTCAATTTGTTTTCCTTAATTTGTGTCAGCATTCAAATGGAGAACGAAGTTCATTCTGAAATGTTTAAGGTAAACCAGTTTAAAAAAATATATCCCTACAGACTCTCACACTTTGACACTTCATAAATTGATTAACAAAAGGTGTGTAGAAATCACGTGTCAGAAAAAGGGATTAAACCTAAAGAACTTTTTCAAATAATCGTTTCAATAGGTGAAAAAAAGGTTTATTTCCAGCTTATATACCTAACCTGAATACAATCATAACCGTAGAGTCAACTGTTATCTTTTGGGATAAGTAGTAGCTCGTAAGTTGACAAAAAAAAAACATAGAAATATGTGCTAACCTATAAGTTTGGCTTTGCGTATCCAAGAGGAATTTTTGTGTAGGCGAGAAAGTTATTTTTGATTTGGGTTGATTTCGTGCTCCATCACATGGACGAGGGCAAAACATTTTATCGTATCAAAAGTGACAACCTTCTTGAAAAAATGCAGAATATACTTCTGACCTGTTTCCAAAACAAAAAATAATGCTTTTTCTGTGTAAAAAGGCACTTATCTTCACAGTATATTATGTAAATCAAATCTCCTAGCAAGAGCTGAGATTTTTATGAAGGAATTTTGTCTGTGCAAGGAAAATCCGAAGAATTTGTCATTTGCACTTTAACAAATATTCCAATTTGGAATAAGAGGCAATCATTCATGTCCAAGGAGTAGACAAAATATTGTTCGTCCTTGACAGTCACAGTCATAGCAACGTTCATACCAAACAGTGAAAATCCGGTATCTAGAACTTTCAAAGGTCGATTGGGGCAACGTTTTATTTTAAAATTTCCCTGAGACCCTGGTTGCCTTAGTTAAACTTTTATTCATCTTTTATATCAATCAGAGCAATAAGATGAAAAGTCAAGATTCAGCAACTATTTTCATGTCATTCCTTTCAACTCGCAAAATTTACAATTGGAAGAATTTAAGGTGGTGTGAAATGTGAATGTGTGATATTTATTCAATTTATATGGTAATCATTCTGAAATATTAAATTCAATGCATAACTTGATGGCTCGAAGTTGCACTACGCACAAGTGTTATAAGTCGCAGGAACATAACTCCCAAAGACATAACACTCAATTTTTATGTTTGGTACTTGAGTCCCAATTATAAGTGAGACTACTTGGAAGGAAACTTCTCACCGAACCCACCTACTGACCCAACGTTATTACAGGAAGTTTAGGCAACAGTTTAACAATCACTGCAGCTAAATCCGGATGAAATCAATTTTAATAACATCAATCCAGCAAATAATCCCACCGATAGTCCACATTCATGCAATCTAGAGGAGGTTGTAGAAATCATCGGCAATTCTAAGCCAAAAAAGTCTGCTGGACCAGATGGTGTCTCCTACTACATCCTGCCACATGTAGTATTGATTTTCCTCACATTAATTTTAAAGAACTGCATCAACAACTCTTACTTCCCCCACAAGTGAAAAACAGCGAAGATTGTTCCAATGCCGAAGAAAGGTGCTCCCAACCTATAGCCCGATATCACTTCTCTGCAAATCACTGGAAGAAGTAATTCTCCGAAGACTGAAGAAATTCTGCAGTGAAAATTCCATCATTCCTGACATGCAATTCGGCTTTCGCGAAAAACACTCAACCTTGCATCCACTGCTAAAATTCCAACATGATATCACAAAGCCCTCAACAGTCATCGTGTCACCGTCGGATGCTTTCTGGATGTCGGGAAAGCATTCAATACCTTGTGGATAGACGGTCTAATCCACAAACTTCATCTTATGCAAGTACCTCCACCATTATTAAAAATTCTCTTTTCTTTGCTATCTTTCAGGAAATTTTTCGTCCAACTAGATAACATGAAGACCATCAGACCTGGAGTCACCCAAGGCTCCAAATTAGGCCGCTGCCTCTACAACTTGATGATCTCCGCCCAATTTTCTCCAACTGGATGCAAGAACCTTCTGTATGCTGATGACTCGCTTACTTACGCCACATCAATGTCACCACTAATCGCTGTCCGAAAAGTAGAAACCCACATCAACAGACTCTTCCATTTCTACCAGAAATGGGGCATCCGGATCAACAATTCTAAATCGGTACTTGTCTGCTTCAATTGGCAGGGGCGATGCACTAGCATCGCAACCATTTGCAGAAATCTGGTCCTGAAAGAGTACTTACTAGTGACTACTGTGGCAAGAGGGTATCCATTGAAATAAGCAGCTTGGTATACGTAGTCTATCAGTAAGAAGTTTCTAAACTTTTGAGGATTTGGCCATAAATTTGTGTTGTGCTCGTTTTGTCTTTTCGGCACTCTTCTCTTATTTTTAGGGCTTAGGGTTTTAA
The DNA here is from genome assembly GCA_963931855.1 of Philhelius festivus. NCBI lineage: Eukaryota > Metazoa > Arthropoda > Insecta > Diptera > Syrphidae > Philhelius > Philhelius festivus. Next base: position 5,282,882 of record OZ007556.1, on the reverse strand, counting down.
TCCCACAATAAAACCCTGGTGCGATTTGAACTGAGGCTAGGGATTCAATCCTTTTTCTTGTTTTTGCTTGAACGGTTCGATCAAAGCTATGGATTTCATCCTACCGTCTGTCGTATCCTGTCGTTGTTTTAGGCTAGGGATTTAATCCCATTTGCGTTTTGCCTTTAACTCCATTCAAAGTTAGGGAAATTTATTCCACTTTCTGCTGTCCGTTTGTTTTGGCTCAAACATTTTTTTGAGGCTAGAGATTTAATCCCACATTTAAACCGTACGGATATTTAATCTCACCACCCGTTTTGCCGGACATTCCATCAAGGCTAGGGAATTAATTCTACTGTCATTATTTAAGGCTAGCGATTTAACTTTAAACTCTTTCAAAATTGTTGCTATCCTAGTGGGTTTCCAGATTTTTGTTCGTTTGTTGGCAAGTGTAACCTTGTCCTCGTTTACTTAAAACCAACTAGTTTTGTCTGTTCTGCAAGGCCCGCAAAAGACTTTATTACGGAACCTTGTGAACAACCTATGATCAACGATATTGCTGGCATATCCAAATAATTCGAAAGATTTGTTGAAAATTGTGGTCTCAGTGCTTGCGCCAGTTCTACGTATTGTCTGCTTTATTATGAGATTGAATAATTCCCATGAAAGCCAACCCATGTGCTAAAACGAAACCCTGTGTATGTTTGCGACAATTCGGAAGAGCTATTCCCGAAAGTTAAACATCGTACCGCGTATTTTCCTATATCACGAGACGCCACTTTTCTCGGGTTCCCAAGTTCGACCATTCCCATACAGAGCCCTTAACGATGGATGCTTACATATCCGCCTTTGAAGTCGATAAAAAATGGTGCGTCTCGACTTAAATGGTTTTTTCAAAGATGGAAGCCACAATGGAACCTGTCAACTAAAGGCATAGTGTCCCAGAACGGCTTAAGAGGCCTCACACCATGATAGGATGATTCCTCGAAAGTTCTTGCAGGACATAGAATTTTCTTTTTTATTGATGGTGCACATGGAACTGATATTCCAGTCTTTACGCTTGTTCCGCCCAGGCATACTTGGTACATGATTTTGTGCATGCATTCTCCACCGAATTTGAAGAGCTCTGCTGGTAAGCCATCAGAGCCTGACTGCTTGTTCTTTTTAATCTCCTCCTCCTCTTTTATATAGGGATTATATTCTTGCCACCGTATTTGGCTGCTGCTAACTGCTATAAATACTATCCATATTATTGGGTGACTAAGTTATTTTCGCTGTTAAGGAAAGTGCTGCGTTTCAGTCTAAAGACCTTTTTAAAAAAAAAATCTCCGAGTGTTGTTTTGATACCGAAATTTTAAGATCTTCTTGAGCTGGAAGATCATCTTCCCTCTACGAAAGAGCATCCTCTTTCTCTCATTTCCTTGCTCGATACTATGTTGCCGCTGCGCTGTTGTTTTGCGTGGGGCAGCATATTCGCAGGTGCATCATTTGTCACTTTGTTCAGATGAACATCGCATTCATCGTCATAGCACGGGGTGGTTGCTAGCCTGCGATAGGCTCGGCTGCCTATTTGATGATTTTGCGATTCTGGGACCACTGATTGTTGTCATCATGTGTGGAACCTGAATGCAGAGCAGAAAGCCTCTCGCTCAGGTGTTTTCTGCAGAATCTGGTAAGCAATTTCTTTTCGCTGCACAGTCGAACTCTGAATTTTGTCACACCTATAGGAACTTGTCAGTGTGCCTTGGCATAATGGTTTATGCATTGAACTGTCATGCAGAGGGTCTTGGGTTCGATTCTCACCCGCTGAAAACCGTTTTTCAGGGGTGTACAGCCTCTTGCAAGGAATTAACAAATCCTCCAAGAGTATCTCTTATCATGCTAAGTGCTGTCATTAGCCGTTCGGAATCGGCAGTATTAGGTCCCTTCCATTCCTGGCAACAACTCGAATAATTGGGTCTTGTAAGTTACTTGGTTAAGGCTCTCCATGAGACGTCATTCCCTATAATTTATTTATTTTTAGGAAATTGTCAGAGTCGACATTTGGCTCTTGAAATAAACGCAAGTTTAATATGTCGACCATGTGCCATGCGTGGATTAAGTTGGTTTGTCTACCGTCTAGAGAGTGCTTTGTGGATCCTTAACCTTGGAAACTTAGTTCGACTTTTCACCGCATTACGAGCTGCTGCAAAATCTTTAAGTCGGAACACGTTATCTGTTGTGGAGGCACCAACGTTTATTCTTTCTAGAGAATTTGTTTGCCACCCCATTTCGAGTGCACCTTGATGGGAATACAGTTTGAAAGAAGGTAATTAGTAGTAGAAGTATAACTCCATTTCGACTTGTTAACAATGGGATGCTCTTTTTCAGAAATGACTTTTGCGATCACATTGCCTAAAGTTTTATAGTTGTAGTCATAGTCATAGCCGTCAAAGTTTACGCTATTTAGGGTTTTTAAAAATAGGACTTTTTCAGTAATCTTAAATTGAAGCATTATTCTTGTATAATGCCTGTGACACACATCTAGTATAGACACCATAGTATACGAATGAACCATATGTCTGTCAGGGTATACTACGGTAATACCAGCCGAGCAAGATAGTATGAGCGTGGTATCTATACTAGGGTTTTTTGCGTGGTATAGTCTTCTCCTTAGTAAAAACAGCGCCATTTTTTAAAAGTGGATAATAGTTTTACTAAAACTAATTGTCAAATTGATGTTTATTGCGATTTTTAAATTTGTGATTTCAAAATGGCAACGAGTTTAAAAAAACGAAAAGTTCTTGGCAGCGATCAAATTGCCAAAATTTTGAATATTTGGAGAGAAAATATAGACGCTCTGAGGGGGAATATAAAAAATTCCCATGTTTATAAAAAAATGTGTGCTGAGCTGGCAGAAGATGGCCTTGTGTTAAGTGAAGCGGAGCTGCGGACAAGAATAAACAACTTGGCCAAGAAATACAGGTAAATACGATCATATTCTGTCATTTCTATCAATATTTATAATTATTTATCCTTTCAGGTCAGAAAAACAAAAAATTGGACCTACTGGAGGATCGCCATCGGAGTTCATGGGCGGCTACAAAAGCAATAACGTACAAGAAATTATGGAAGAAGTAGGTTGCAACTCTGTACAATTCGGTAAATTATTTATTTATACTAAAGTTACATATGTATGTACATAAATTTTGTGTTATTTTTTACAAAATAGATTCCGATATATCAGCGGATTCTCCAATGGCATCTTCAGGGGTACTGGAAGAATTCCCGTCGGAACCTGGACCATCGGTGCCTAGAAAAGAAAAAAGAAAACGGAATATAAATGAAAGTTTTCTTGAAATGGCGATGCAAGAAAATGAAATTTATAAAAAGTTTATGAAAAAAAGCATAGAGAATGATGACAGGATGCTTAAGCTTATGGAAGAAAATAACAAATTAATAACAGCATTAATAAATATTAATAAATGATAATGCAAACTTACATATGTGTTTCATTATGGCTTGCCTTATTACATATGTTCCCAGATCGATCATCCTTGCTGACGGTACTGCGCTGAGGCTGTTGCCTTCTTTTTTGTGACTCTAATTCAAATATCCAGGACTGATTGATTAGGTCACTTCTAGTATTACAAATATTATGTAGTATACAACATGCTTTAATTATACAATTTGTATTGTTGATATCTACTTCCAAACCTCGGCCTATTCTTCGAAAACGTGCCTTAAGTTGCCCAAATGCGTTTTTTACAACACGTCGACATTTGGATAAATGTCTGTTGAAAACAATTTGCTCATAGGGTTGCTGCACAAAAAATGGAAATGGATTCATGATATATTTAGAAAGCTTAAATGCCGAATCTCCAATGAAAAGAATTGGCACTTTGACACCTTCTATTATCTTGCAATTTTGATTAAATATTTCATTATTTATATGCATCTTTTTTAGTGTTTATCATTCAAATATTGTAGAATCATTGCTTTTGCCAGGTATTCCAACGTTGATGTACGTAAATCTGTACCTGTAGTCCACAGAAGCGAATAATATTATTGAGTGCCAACCCTTGAAGTTGTAATAATCGACAGCTTCAGCTTTTGGTGGGTTGACTTCAATGTGGCAACCATCCACTGCGCCATAGCATTGCGGAAAACCCAATTTTTCGAAACCGTTAACTATTTCGCGAACTTTTTCTTGTGTCGGGGGGTAAGCGTCAAAAGCTATGGATCGGAACGTACTGCACACCTCTCTGCAAACTTGTAGCACCAACTCGCCCAGAGTTGTCCTTCCAATTCCAAACAAACTGGCCACGGTCCTATACTCCGCCGAAGAAGCTAATGCGTACAGAGTTGCAGCGATTCGTTTTTCCAAAGGTATAGCAAGTCTCCAACATGTATTCTGCTTTTCTAAACCCTTCAAATTGTTGACTAGATATTGAAAGGTTTCTCTTGTAACGGAAGATGACCCTACCCTATGTGAAAAGCGATGTTCTGATTCCCACCAAAGACCATAGAAAGACAGGGATTCCTTTAGCGATGAATGGGCCATAGGGAAGGTTGTCTTGATAAGAGAGTGCGGTAGGCATGCTTGCACACGCTCGACGCTAGCTCGTCGGTGTCGTGGGAACTTGCACTATTATCGGACACCGTACTTATTAACATGCCTGATATATTATCTTTAAGCTGAACACACCACGGTTATACTACATATTCCAGACTAACTTCATAACGATAACTGAATTAAAGGAGAGAAACATAGATGAAATTAGTTTCTCTTGCGTAGCCCACCCTCAGTCGAGTCTAAATAAACTGCGACCATCCATGGCCAACGCCTCGCACTGTTTTTATGGCGTTAGCCCCTTATTCATACAAAAAGGAGATCCTCACTTAAAAGTCACTCTCTTCCACTCAGATGACCGCCCCATTATACTTCCCCCTTATTGCACTACACAGATAAGGTCTCAAAACATCTCTCTTCGTATTCAATTACCACGAGAAAATAATAAGTTCGAAGACTGCAATTCAATTTCGTTTGACATCGAACTTTATTTATTTACACTTTCATTCAAAAACTATAATCTATTTAAAGGAGCTAGTTCATATTTTTAAATCAATGTTATTAATATTAGATATATATTTTATATTTCATTTAAATAGTATGTGAGGTGCATGTTTCCAAATTTTTGTTTTTCCTCTAGATTATAAATGAATCGATACGTGTGCATGGAGTTGAAACTCTTTATAAGAGTTTCTCAAACATACATGCACGCGTACGAATGCACTCACAGTTAATTTTTGTATTTACTTTACTCTCTTTACAATCTCTCGTTTTATCATTAACTTCTTTTATCTATATATACTTTCTTTTTTTTTCTTATTCTTAGATGTTTAGCCTAGACATAAATATAAACAAAAACTCTCTTTCCTTTTTTTTTTTTTCTGTGACTCACTGTTATAAACTTTTTCTAGGTAATTCTATGTAATTCGTTTAGTTAAAAATGTGTTTTAAATGTATCTTGTGTTCGAGTTATATTTATTATGTTCGTTCAAAGATTAAAGTTTTTGTATAAAGATTGGACTCACCGATTTTCTCTAATCAGAGCAATACTTTTCGTTGACTCTGTTTCGTTTATTCGTTTAGTTTTCTTTTGATGGATCGTTCCTCCGATACATGGTGTGCACAGCATTATATTGAAGAAGGCTCAGTCGTTTGTTATACACTATATGTCAAAAAGAAATACAAAAATTATGATCTCTGAACAGATGAGCGAGTGCCCGTTGAAAACGTGTTTGATACTTATCTTTTTGTTTGTTTCTTGTTGTTGGTAAATTAAGAGTGAGTCACCGAAAAGGTTTATAGAAAAAGAACTATTCTAGCCTACGATTTATACTATAAATTGATTGGTAAGATGCTGCTCTGTTCTATTTTTCCGTTGCTGGACAATGATGTGAGGTGTATGGCCTCGCGGCTACCGATCGCTATTGTTAATCGGGGTGCTAATTAGCTTTTGGATAAAGTCTGCGTCTTTCTGACAATCGGGTCATTGACGAAGGGTACGATGTCGACGATGACGATGGTTTCGCTATCGAAAGTCGGTGCTGGCAAGTTTCACGGGAGGGATTTTTGGACACCTCTTTATCCGGGTAGTGACCTAGACAGTGCGCCAATGAGACGTGAGGAGAGAGGCGAGGGGCACGTGATCTTCTTTCGGGTCGCGTGCTTACACTCTCGTTCCTCCTTTAAGATCGATGCACTTGTCAAAAATCAAAAATTTGTCTGGCTAGTAAGGAGAACCTCGTTGAAACACTGTGTCGCTGGTCTTTTCTCTGAGTTTGTCGGGACTTTCGCCAGACTTTGTTGAACAAGATGAACCCAGTAATCAAAGAATATTTCCGTCCGGCTGTTGGTTAAAATACACGCCAATCGAGGCGAGAATGGAGTTTATAATTTTATTCTCAAGTGTCGCTTGTGGCGGCGGGCGCCAGACTTTGGCTCGGGTTGTATTGCTACGGAAATCGTTTAATCTAGTTTTATACTTCTTTAGGCTTTATCAATTAAACTATACCTTAAGCGAACGTTTATTTCTTTTTTTTTTTTGGGTTGTACACTTTAAAAATAAGGAATACTTCCACACTCGGCCAGACTTCAGATAAAAAGAATGATTGATCAAGGCACATTTTGGGGTACCTACTCTTTTCGTTCAGTTTATAAAAAAATGTCTACTATTTCCGCCCAGTTCGACGGTGGTCTCGCAGCTGATTGCTGTTCGAATTCATTCAGATGGATTTTACAGGGTGACGCAATTTATAAACTGTTCGCAGCGGTTCATCGAGTGGACTGAGTTATTTTCGCTACTTTAGGTAAGTAGGTAAACGAAAGGTTTACTTAGAACGGTCCAACACAAACTTTTTCAATTTTGCTTACTCTAGCTAGCAAAAATGAAATGAAAAAGGAGCTTATACGTCATCCTTCAAATCTATCCACGCCTGAGAACTGATGGATGAAATTCTCGAAGATGCACCAGGGCGTATACGTACTTTTTTTTTTTTTTTTTTTTGTATTACCTAACTATTTTTAATGACTATGGATGTCTTATTTTCTTATAAGTATCTTTGGCGTGAAACACGCCAAGAATATTACCTTTTGTGTCTGTTAGTTCGTATAGGTTATTACTAGGTATGCTTTTGACAATGGCAGGGATGAATTTCGAACAAAGTTTGGCGTTTCGTCTTTTGGTTGCATCACTTAGGATAAAATTTCGCTTGAACACCTTTTGTCCAATGACGAAATTAGTGTTCTTGCTCCTCGTGTTGTACGACTTTTCGTAATTTGTATGTGCCTGCTCAAGGGAATCTTTCAAATGATTATGAATCATGTTCATTTTACAGCTTTTAGGAACGATATCGATCTCGGCATTATTGAGACTTTTCAGCTTCTTGAGTAGAACATAATCATGGCCGTGTTCAACTTTCGATTGTCCAAAGAGGGCTTCATAAGGGGATATCCCGATGGCGGTATGTTTAGTTGATCGAAGGGCACTAGCTATAGATTGCACATGTTTGTCCCAATTCAACTGATTCGGTTTATTCGCGAGGAATGAACGGATGGCTGTCAAAACCGAACGATTAACTCGTTCGCTTGCATTTGCTTGGGGTGAGTATGAGGCTGTTCTCACATGGCGAATCCCGTAAGCTGAAAGCAGTTTCTTAAAATCTTTACTGACAAACTGTTTGCCATTATCAGAAAGCAAAGATTCTGGTACACCAAAAATTGCGAAGACCTGCTCCTCGAGAAAATTTATGGCAGAATCACTTGTAGCTTTCTTTACTGGCTGAATTAAGACAAATTTAGTCAACTGATCCACGCAAATGATCATATACGCATTACCTTTCTTAGAGCGAGGGTACGGGCCAAGAAAGTCGACAAAGACGTGCTGAAATGGTCTATCTACTACAAATGATTGGCCCATTGGAGGTCTTAAGGTCGAATTAGGTGCTTTTGAAGTCTTACAGACGTTGCAGTTCGCAATGAACGCCTTAACTTGTGCCGCCATATTAGGCCAGTAAAAACGCTCCTGCAGACGGTACAACGTTTTAGCAACACCACCATGCGAAGACTTTGGCGGATCATGAGCCAAATGAATCAAGCGCGACGTCATGACAGATGGAATCCACAGTTTCCACGTTTGGTCATCCTTTAGAGGATTCCCTGTACTGTATTTGGTCTTCTTATACACAAAACCTTCTGTTACTTGAAGATCAGGCAGTTGGCTTTTATTATTCTCCACCGTTTTTATTAATCCTACATATTCGTCCGATTTAAAACACGGATCTGTAAGATCAACTTGTAAGACATCGTAAGAGTTCACAAAACTCGCAGGATCAGCTACGATCTCATCGACACAATGGACGCGGGAGAGTGCATCTGGTACCACATTCTGCGAACCCCTTCGGTGTTCTATCTCAAACTTAAAACGTTGGAGTTTCAGACTCCATCTAGCAAGACGCCCACTCAACTCCTTCTGATTCATGAGCCACTTCAGACTCGCATGGTCAGTTACTATTTTAAATTCCTGCATCTCTACATACGCCCTAAACTTCTCAATCCCCAAAACTGCCGCAAGGCACTCCAACTCGGTGACGCTATAATTTCGTTGAGCCTTATTCAGCTTATGGGAGTAATAGTAGATTGGCCTCTCAACACCCTCTTCATCTAACTGACATAACACACTCCCAACTCCTGACGTTGAAGCATCACACAAAATTATGAAGGGTTTATCGTAGTTAGGGTTTATCAATACCGGAGCTTCCATTAAGGCTATCTTAAGATCCTCAAAAGCTTGGATTGCTTCCGGACCAAATACAAAAGATTTCCCCTTCTTAAGGGTGTCACTTATAGGTGCAGCACGAGCGGCAAAGTCTTTAATGAACCTCCTGTACCATCCAGACATTCCTAAGAATCGACGAACTTGCCGAGCTGTCTTTGGTACAGGAAAATCCTTGATTGCCGCGACTTTGTCTGGGTCGGCTTGCAGTTTCCCCCCTCCTACTACAAATCCTAGGTATTTTAACTGTTTGAAGCAGAATTTTGATTTGTCTAAATTAATAGTGAGTCCTGCTGTGTGCAGACATCCAGCTAGTTCTTTTAAAATATCCATATGCTCTCCAAATGTACTCGAAATTACCAATAAATCATCCAAATACACATAAACGTTTTGTCTCAATCTATGGGGCACCACTTTGTCCATAAGTCGGCACAACCTCTGAGCCGCACCGTGTAAGCCAAAGGGCATTACCACAAATTGGTACAGGGGTCGGCCGGGCACTGAAAACGCAGTCTTTTCCCGTGAGGATTTCTCCAGGGGTATCTGCCAAAAGGCGTGCTTCAGATCCACACTAGAAATATAATGTGTTTCTGAAGCTCGACTTAGCAGTCCTTCCATATGATGAAGTGGATAAGCATCTGTTTTTGAGCATTTATTTACTTTCCGAGAGTCTAAGCACAAACGATTTTTGCCTGGTTTTTGTACCAAGACAATCGGCGAGCTCCAAGAGCTATTACTCTCTTCAATAATGCCCATCTCCAGCATGTTATCCAACTCCTCATACATAAGTTTCTGTACCGCTGGAGACACGGGATAGTGTCTTTGTTTTATAGGCTCAGCGTCGCCTGTATCGATGTAGTGTTCTTCGAGGTGCGTTCGCCCTAGACCGTTTTTGGCAAAAGACGGAAACACACTGATCACATTTTCTAGTATTTTGGACTCTTCCCTTGACAACTCGTATGCATTTGGATCGCACGGGTCTCGTGTTATACTGGACGAGATTTCAGAAAGAACCTTAGGTAGGATATCAAATGCCGTCCAGAAATCGATCCCCAGGTATAAAGGCTGTTCCAAAGAAGGCACAAGAAAAAATTTTATTTTCTTTGTTTCACCCTTAAAGGCAACTTCTATGGTTATTTCACCAATAATAGCTTGTGTTTGTCCACTAGCTGTTCTGACTTTTGAACTGAATTGTTTGTATGAACGACCAATACTTTTAAGAAAATCTAAGCAGCCAGCGCCGAGACAACTAATGTTGGCTCCTGTGTCCAGTAACCCGCGCATTTTTTTACCGCAAATGTCGATAGGCGCATATGGTCGGATATCGTCGCTTTTGCAAAAGCATGTTGCTGCTATGGCTTTATAAACACCTGTCTTATTTTTAAACCTTTCTCGAAGTTTTACCACGCGCTTAGAGAGCTTAGTGTTGAAAATTCGAGAGCGGGTTTCATAATATTTAGTTAGTCTTTCGTGTAAAGGGGTAGGAATCGGCTTTTCCTTTTTCGCATTGGGTTCATCCTCAGGTCTTTTTAATATAGTTATCTTTTTACCTTTTTCATAAGGATTGAAGTCATATACTTCATGGGAGTGTTGGTTAACAGGTAAATCAGGTAAGTTATGTAATTCTGGTAATTTAGGTAAGTCTGGTAAACGATAATTTGTTTGATTATTCTCATTTAATTGGCTCCCAGGTTCTTTGTCGGAGGGCAACTCTCCCCGGTGTTCGAATTGTCCTGCCTCCGGTTTCCCGAGCACTTAGGGCAGTTTGGGGACGTTGTATTTTCATGGCCACATTTGTAGCAAAACAAATTAGGTTGTGGACTGGGACATTCCCTATATGAGTGACCTTTCTTTCTGCAATTCCAACAGACATAAGATGTTGTATCGTGTTTTGTACGAGAAAATGAAATTGCGTCCACCTCTGGAATCTCAGAGGTTGAGTCCAGATCGAGTTCACTGACTTGTTTTCGGAGGTTTGAACTAGGGAACTGTTTGTTTCTTAAAGCTTCATGTTGATTGGCATATTTTTCGATTGTCCTACAGACATAAATCATCTCAGGTAAACTATTTGTGTTAAAAGTGATCAGGAGTTCACCAGTACGTCGCTTTACATTTTGTTTCAATAATTCTATAAGCTCTTTTGGTGACTTAGGACAGAAAAGACGAGAATTGAGCTTCTGAATGTCAGTATAGAAATCATCGAAGTTCTCATTTGCTCCTTGACGTCTGTCGAACATCCTTCGAGATATTTCGGAGTCAGTTTCTAAGCTTCGGTACTGCTCAATCAAGGCTGACTTGAAAGTATGCCAATCGGTATTGGGATGAGCTTTGACATACCTCCAGTACCAACTCTCTACCTCTCCCGTAACAAAAAAATGAAAATTAAGACAAATATTTTCCCAGGTAGCATTATAACAGTTTCTAAGTCTACCCAGCCTAAAAACAAAATCGTCGACTGTCATTTTACTATTGTCAAATTTCAATCCCCACTTATGGTATTGATATGGTTTATGCATGGAAGAAGAATTCCCGTCAAATGTGGCGAAATTAGGAGTCTCAGAGTCTAAATTCAGAGCGTTTAACTGATGGACAAAGTTTTGAACGTTCTCGCTGAGTGGTTCAGTTACATCAATTTGTTCATTTCCCGATGTGGGAGGAACTAAGTTAACAAGTTGCCTTTGTCTTGTTGTCGTGCTTTGCTGGTTTTGTTGTCGCACAACATCGTATTCTTCGGTCTCGTTAAATGCAGCTACAGGCGTAGGGGCATTTAAAGATTCACGTACGGTGGCAGAAACAAGTTGCCGAATTTCCATTTTTTCTCTCGCAAACTCCTCTTGACGTCTACGTAAATCTTCAGCTTTGTTTAGGCCTATCGCAGCATTAACGATCGCTTTTATTCTTTCGGTTAGAGATTCATTATGGGCGTCCATATCGCCGATTCTATTGGGGTTTATAGTCCCATTATTTTGTAATTGTCGTGCCGAATTAGAACCGTGTGGTTGCTCGCTAAGTGTTTCATTGCCGTTGTTGGTATTGGGATTATTAATATTCAACTGTTTGTTTTTCTTACTAGGTGCCATTATGTTGCCGAAATGTCAAAAGAGTTTGATAAAAAAAATAATAGTATAAAATAAATAAATGCAAATATTAGGTAGGTAAATTATTTTGGTTTGTACTAAATTCATGAAATCGTGCAAGGGTTTGTACAATGAGTGAATGGGAAATTTTTATTCTGAATTATCAATTAACGAAACTCGTGGAGTTAGATTTTTAAAGCTCGACACTTTAATTGAAAGAAATCTTAATCGCTTTCTCAAAAATAGTGATATAAACTCTTTTATCTGAGGACGAAAAGCAGCTTTCAATTGAAAAGTGTTATCAAACTTTTATTACTTTTTTATTTTATGTTTTTAGCATTTACATATATGTAGTGTGTTCAGTATAAGTTGTAGGTAACGTATGATAAATTTTATTTTTACAACGAGAAGATGTTTTACTGAAACAGTATAGAGGCGCAGCGCGGTTTGTGGTATCCGGTACCGATTCTCCGGGTCGTCCCTAAGGCTCCTTCAGTATTTTTAAAATACCACATAAACAGAAACGATTACGAAAATAAACGCAACAGACAAAAAGTGGTTACTTGAACCGATATTTCCGGTCGTCATATTTCACATCGCAACTAAAGATTGAGAGGAACGAGTTATTCGTTGCAGCAGATAAAGAATTCAATTTCTAAATCCGGTCAACGTCATGTCTTCCTTTCTTATGAATTGTTCTGGGTTGAACTGTATTCTTAATATTTTCAGCTGTGGTAATAATTTGGTCTTCCAGTTATAAAAATTCTGATTAAATATTAAAACTAATATCTGATATGTTGTGTTACGTTGCCCCACTTTGGGCGCCACCTGTGTAACGGAAGATGACCCTACCCTATGTGAAAAGCGATGTTCTGATTCCCACCAAAGACCATAGAAAGACAGGGATTCCTTTAGCGATGAATGGGCCATAGGGAAGGTTGTCTTGATAAGAGAGTGCGGTAGGCATGCTTGCACACGCTCGACGCTAGCTCGTCGGTGTCGTGGGAACTTGCACTATTATCGGACACCGTACTTATTAACATGCCTGATATATTATCTTTAAGCTGAACACACCACGGTTATACTACATATTCCAGACTAACTTCATAACGATAACTGAATTAAAGGAGAGAAACATAGATGAAATTAGTTTCTCTTGCGTAGCCCACCCTCAGTCGAGTCTAAATAAACTGCGACCATCCATGGCCAACGCCTCGCACTGTTTTTATGGCGTTAGCCCCTTATTCATACAAAAAGGAGATCCTCACTTAAAAGTCACTCTCTTCCACTCAGATGACCGCCCCATTATACTTCCCCCTTATTGCACTACACAGATAAGGTCTCAAAACATCTCTCTTCGTATTCAATTACCACGAGAAAATAATAAGTTCGAAGACTGCAATTCAATTTCGTTTGACATCGAACTTTATTTATTTACACTTTCATTCAAAAACTATAATCTATTTAAAGGAGCTAGTTCATATTTTTAAATCAATGTTATTAATATTAGATATATATTTTATATTTCATTTAAATAGTATGTGAGGTGCATGTTTCCAAATTTTTGTTTTTCCTCTAGATTATAAATGAATCGATACGTGTGCATGGAGTTGAAACTCTTTATAAGAGTTTCTCAAACATACATGCACGCGTACGAATGCACTCACAGTTAATTTTTGTATTTACTTTACTCTCTTTACAATCTCTCGTTTTATCATTAACTTCTTTTATCTATATATACTTTCTTTTTTTTTCTTATTCTTAGATGTTTAGCCTAGACATAAATATAAACAAAAACTCTCTTTCCTTTTTTTTTTTTTCTGTGACTCACTGTTATAAACTTTTTCTAGGTAATTCTATGTAATTCGTTTAGTTAAAAATGTGTTTTAAATGTATCTTGTGTTCGAGTTATATTTATTATGTTCGTTCAAAGATTAAAGTTTTTGTATAAAGATTGGACTCACCGATTTTCTCTAATCAGAGCAATACTTTTCGTTGACTCTGTTTCGTTTATTCGTTTAGTTTTCTTTTGATGGATCGTTCCTCCGATACATGGTGTGCACAGCATATATTGAAGAAGGCTCAGTCGTTTGTTATACACTATATGTCAAAAAGAAATACAAAAATTATGATCTCTGAACAGATGAGCGAGTGCCCGTTGAAAACGTGTTTGATACTTATCTTTTTGTTTGTTTCTTGTTGTTGGTAAATTAAGAGTGAGTCACCGAAAAGGTTTATAGAAAAAGAACTATTCTAGCCTACGATTTATACTATAAATTGATTGGTAAGATGCTGCTCTGTTCTATTTTTCCGTTGCTGGACAATGATGTGAGGTGTATGGCCTCGCGGCTACCGATCGCTATTGTTAATCGGGGTGCTAATTAGCTTTTGGATAAAGTCTGCGTCTTTCTGACAATCGGGTCATTGACGAAGGGTACGATGTCGACGATGACGATGGTTTCGCTATCGAAAGTCGGTGCTGGCAAGTTTCACGGGAGGGATTTTTGGACACCTCTTTATCCGGGTAGTGACCTAGACAGTGCGCCAATGAGACGTGAGGAGAGAGGCGAGGGGCACGTGATCTTCTTTCGGGTCGCGTGCTTACACTCTCGTTCCTCCTTTAAGATCGATGCACTTGTCAAAAATCAAAAATTTGTCTGGCTAGTAAGGAGAACCTCGTTGAAACACTGTGTCGCTGGTCTTTTCTCTGAGTTTGTCGGGACTTTCGCCAGACTTTGTTGAACAAGATGAACCCAGTAATCAAAGAATATTTCCGTCCGGCTGTTGGTTAAAATACACGCCAATCGAGGCGAGAATGGAGTTTATAATTTTATTCTCAAGTGTCGCTTGTGGCGGCGGGCGCCAGACTTTGGCTCGGGTTGTATTGCTACGGAAATCGTTTAATCTAGTTTTATACTTCTTTAGGCTTTATCAATTAAACTATACCTTAAGCGAACGTTTATTTCTTTTTTTTTTTTGGGTTGTACACTTTAAAAATAAGGAATACTTCCACACTCGGCCAGACTTCAGATAAAAAGAATGATTGATCAAGGCACATTTTGGGGTACCTACTCTTTTCGTTCAGTTTATAAAAAAATGTCTACTATTTCCGCCCAGTTCGACGGTGGTCTCGCAGCTGATTGCTGTTCGAATTCATTCAGATGGATTTTACAGGGTGACGCAATTTATAAACTGTTCGCAGCGGTTCATCGAGTGGACTGAGTTATTTTCGCTACTTTAGGTAAGTAGGTAAACGAAAGGTTTACTTAGAACGGTCCAACACACTCTATCAACTCTAAATGTATTTTTAAATTTTTCATTGGAAAATGCTGGAACGTCTGTTTCCCAAAAATGCGAATTTTTCATCTTTATAAAAACTTTTTAGAACTTGAGTACAACAATCATAAACTTTTTGCAACTTACCTGGCTCCAAATTGAACGTGATTTTAAGTTTTGATTTGAGGAAAGAGCTAAATAGCTATATCTCATCATTTTTAATTTTGCTCTCATGGCTAAGATATAATATATTTTCTTTTTTCTTTTAAATGACATTATTTTCTGATTATTTGATGTGATCAAGCTCAAAACATCCATCACAAAACTTAAATATCTTCATTTGAAAGAATGAATATTTTTGTTTGCCAAAAAATGACAAGCTGTCAAACTATACTACGTTCTGTAGTGTGTCACGTAGCATGGTATTAAGGATACTATGGTATTCATACTATGGTGTCTATACTACATGTGTGTCACGGGCATAACACTTGCAATTGAATTGTACAATTTCTCAGTGCGGTCGAGATTTGTCGATAAAAATCATTTCAAGCACCATTTCGTGCCCAAGACTAATGAAATTTGGTACAGTTAATGAATTTGAGACGCTGAACTTATACTCGCAGGTACTGTCAATTCAAAATGCGGACTTTACAACTAAGGTCAGGATTACGAAATTTCATGAATTCGTGGCAATATTAAACACTCCCAATTGACATTTTGTGCCTTGTTGTTATGAAAACAAAATCAATTTATTACCCATATTGCAAGCTTTTCATTTTATGGAAGTAGAGTTTCTACTATAATGTGAATACCATCTCTTAAACTTCAAATCCAGATCCTGAAATATTATTATCTTTTAGAAGGAAAAAATCGTATGTGTAAATACTTTCAACCCTGCACAATTTGTTCTAGTGTTATGCATCTTCAACAGCAATATATGTCATTGAATTTTTCGCACGAAGTTGACAGCATGTCCGGGATACTGGTCCTAAAGGGCAAACAAAATTGTATGTTCTATATGTCCACGTTGGTTATTCGGCCAATTTTCGTTTAAAAATGTTTGAATTATGATCCTTTATTCAAGAGGATTTGCCATTGCAAGGTAAACAAGAGCAAATCTCCCAGTGTCCCAGTGAAACATAGTTAAAGGACAAATACGAGCTTATACGAGAGTATAGTTAGACTAATGTCGTGTTCGAAGGATAGAATGTACTTGTTGGAAATTGCAGAGGGAGAATTCTCGGAAAAGATTAATGTTCTGGCATTCGTCTGGGTTGTGCGTCTAAAAAAGATTTCCTTACTTTATATTTATTTTAAACTCAGGGGCTTAAAAGGTCTTGTATTATTCACTTCAAAGTGATATTTCATTTTATCGGGTACTGAACAAATGATGTGAAATTCGTATCTAAGGATGAGCATGTCTGTCAATCAAATGAGAAAATTTCAGAGGATATAAATTGTCGATTATCACCTCTGGAGCTATTCAATTTAATAGAAATCAGAATTTTGTTTAATTTATGCAAACATGTGT